>JAMJFZ010002869.1:22577500-22677500 GCA_026225945.1 Cricetomys ansorgei
AGTTTAACCTGAAAACGATAAACCGGGAGTGGACTAGCAGCCCTGTAACCCGATGTCTTTCTGGCTCTCCCCCACACCCCGTTGCAGAGGCGAAAGGCGACAGGGCTAAGTGGGTGTTCACTTGGCCCCTCATCTTCCTCCTGTGTGTCACCATCCCCAACTGCAGCAAGCCCCGCTGGGAGAAGTTCTTCATGGTCACCTTCATCACGGCTACACTGTGGATCGCGGTGTTCTCCTACCTCATGGTGTGGCTGGTGAGTGATGGGGGGGGAGCCTCTCCCAGCTGCTGCCCTGCCCACAGTGCTGCCCACTCTGCTGACCTCAGCCTCTTCCTCAGTGGAGAGTGGTATTAGCAGAGTACTGTGGCACCTGCCTCGTACCCAGAACCTAGGAGTGAACCCAGCAGTGAACACCTTGCTCAGCTCCCTCGGAGGCGGGAGCAGGTATCGGGAAGGGAGACTTACGACAGGCTGCTCTGGCGGGATGTGCAGAGTAACGGAACATCGGTGCTGGCTCATTTCTAGGGTCCCCAGAGGAATGTAAAGGAAGGAAATGGTGTCGGTGAGGGTTCACAAGGACCATGCCCTCTGTTAAAAAGCTGCGCCTTTCTGTGTGCCAGGCACCCGGGACAATTTTACAGAAGTCCACATTACAGCCCCATAGGATAGAAATTTTTAGTGTCGCCATTTTAACTGGAGGAGAAGCAAGGCATGGAGAACTCATGGTTGTATGAATAGCTGGGGCGGATGATAGGGTTAGAATCCGGGGCCGGTTTCCAGCAGGAGCCTGGGAGCAACAAGAGGGGACCTGACTACAATATGACTGGCTTTCCGTTCATTGTGAAGCTCATCTGTCGGTTGCCTGTACCTCATTAAGTCATTTCCTTTTCCCCCTAACGCAGAGGCCAGCAGCAGGAAAGCGAGTAGGGCTTGCCTGCTGAAGCAATGGGGCCAGAAGTTCTCCGTGGGCACAAGGGTCCCTTTCCCTTTGCCCTAGAGCAGTGGTTCACAACCTCACTAACCCTGCGACCCTTTCATCCAGTTATTCATGTCGTGGTGACCCCCAAACTGTGAAAGTATTTTCGTTCCTACTTCATAACTGTCATTTTGCTACTGTTGTAATGTAAACACCTGACCTGCAGATGGCCTTCCTCCTCCTACCCTGCAGCCTTCCTCTGGGGCAGCGGTTCTCAACCTGTGGGTCTCAGCTCCTCAGGAGGATGAACGAATGGTACAGGCGTCACAGATTTGTGTAGGAAGGATGAGTTGCGAGAGGTCCCACCAGGCCTTGGGGAGGCTAGGAGAGCACTATCACCGAGACATACACCCTGCCCATGAGAACAGATTCTAGTCCTGCCTCTTAAGACCATTAAAACTGAGCAAGTGACTCTGTGAAGTTGGGGTGACCACCACTGCCTCTCAAGCCCGTTGGCCCGTTGTTAGACACCCTTCTCCCCAGCCCTCTGTGCGGAGAGCCCAGCGGTTAGGATCCTGAATGGGTCATTTGGCCTGGGGGAGACGCTTTGTTCTCCTGGTCAATATGGGGAAGAGCTTGAAATAGTTTCTTCCCACATAGAAAAAGCTGCCACTCAAAGACCGTAACAACCATTCCTTAACAGCCACTTGGTGATGACGGCATTCTGTTATCTCTCCTCTGCGTCCCTCCTTCCATGTCCAGGGCATGCTAGCTCTGTGCCAATGTCTGAGAAAATGTGTGTGTGTGTGCCGGTGCCTGTCTGTCTGTCTGTCTGTCTCCACTCAGAGCAGGGGCACCTGGTGTTGTGTTGGATTTGCTCGGCCTGGGCAGTATGTCCAAACTCATCTGCAGTTCTCTTTCCATGGCTGTTCCTGTAATCCGCACATACAGGCTGAGCCTGGCCCTTGGCAGCACTGGGGCTCTCAGAACCCTGAGATCTGTTGCTCTCACTTTCTTGTCCCCATAGAGTGCAAACAAATGTTTAAAAAGGAAGGAAACATTGCACCATGATCACATGGCCTTGGCCAGGTACTCCCATTACCCTTCCTTATTTCATGCTTGCCACTGAGCCCACAGCAGCCCCTGAGAGTGCTGAGGTTCAGAGGAGCAAGCCCATTGTCCAGAGCCACATGGCAGTTGCTGAGACCGGAGCCATGAACTGGTACCCTGGCTTCATTTCTGTTCCTGTGAAAAAAGGTAAATAACTGGACATAAAGGAACCCGAAGGAATGTAAGACCACTAGTCGCATAATAACCGTACTCAAGAACGGAGAGAAGCGAATGGGTGAATGCCTGATGCTTAGTGCTTAGCTCACTTTCTCTACTCCTGCATACACAGTTCAGGACCCAAACCCAGGGAATGGTGCTGCCCATAATGGGCTGGATCTTCCCACATCAATTAACAAAATTAAACAACCCACACACACACGCCCACAAGCCAACCTCATGACAAGCCCTCAGTGACGCTCTCTTCCCGGGTGATTCTAAGGTTATCTTAGGGTTTCTATTGCTGTGATGAAAAACCATGACCAAAGGAACCTGGTGAGAAAAGAGTTTATTTGGCTTACATTTCCCCATCACTGTTCATCTTGAAGGAACTCAGGGCAGGAACTCAAGCAGGGCAGAAACCTGGAGGCAGGAGCTGATGCAGAGGCCAAGGAGGGGTGCTGCTTACTGGCTTGCTCCCCATGGCTTGCTCAGCCTGCTTTCTTATAGAACCCAGGGCCACCAGCCCAGGGATGGCACCACCCACAATGGGCTGGACCCTCCCCCATCAATCACTAATTAATAAAATGCCTCACAGCTGGGTCTTAAGGGGGCATTTTTTTCAACTGAGGCTCCCTCCTTTCTGATGAGTCTAACTTGTGCCAAGTTGACATAACTAGCCAGCACAAGGGTTTTTCAAGTTGGCAGTTGGAACTATCCCAACTGAGACAGGATCACTTCTGAGGGACACCACTCTCGATGATCTCTACAAAGGAGAAAGCTGCAGCTAAGGGGTAAACCAGTGTGGTCCAAATGCCTCTAGGGCTTTCCATCGTGGCTGCCCCGACTCTGCCGCCAACGGCTCCAGCCAGCTCTCCAGTGTTGTTATCACACTAGGATCTTCTTGAGAAGCCTTGGATCCAGCAGGCCTGCACCTTGGAGTTTCTCCTAAGGAGGTAGAAAGATGACAGGTCAGAGATTAACGCACAGACACATGGATAGAGAAGAGAGTTAGAGCACTTGCTGGGGAGTCCATGCTCCAGTGCTGAGTAGCTGGTACCCATGAACATCAGTACTTAACCTCTCTGACTCCATTTGGCATGACCGTGCCCTCCTCACCAGTGGCTGGTAAGTCATAGTGTGGGTAAGATTAAAAGAGGCATGACGCCTTTGTAGACCGCCTGGTATACAGAAGTCCTCATAGAGATCCAGCCAAAAGCCACCGAAATATCCGTCGGCGAGGGTTTTGTTAGAATGCATAGGCTGTACGGTGGGATCCAAGCATTTGTGTAAAATGTGTTTAGAAGAGGGTTGCGAGAGGAGAGATATTCATGACACATTATTACGTGAAACAGGCGGTCACAAAATGGATAGTGGAGTGACAGTGTGATCCGAACCCCCTTTTTCCTAATACACACCCCAAAACCAAATCAAGGATGCACAGACGTTTTCAACTGTGGCTCCCAGACCAATAGCTTCCGAGCGCTAGCCATCTGGGAATTCAAGTTGTCAGGCCTCACACTGGGACTCTGGGGTGAGGCCTGTGCCCTGTTCTCATAAGCCCTGCAAGGGATTGTCTGTGTCCTCAAATTTGAGACCCACCTGCAGATATAATGTGTTTACAGTGGTTGTCGATGGCGCTTAAAAAATGGTTGTTAACTGTTATTTTCATTTTATTTTGTTAAAAAGTTTAACACAGGACTGGAGAGATAGCTCAGTGGATAAGAGCATTAGCTGCTCTTCCAGAGCACCCAGGTTCAATTACCAACACCCACAGGGCAGATCACAACCATCTGTAACTCCAGTTCCAGGGGAAATCTGATGCCCTCTTCTGGCCACTTTGGGTACTGACTGCACATGGTGCACATACATGCATGCAAAACTCTCATACACATTTAAAAAAATAAAATGAAAAACTATTTTTAAAAAAGTTTTAAAGCAACAAACCTATACTACATGATCAGGTTTTAGAAGGCGTACAAAAGATTTCCTTGCTGAGCATGGTGGCACACGCCTTTAATCCCAGTACTGGGGAGGCGGAGAAAGGAGGATCTCTGTGAGTTCTCGGCCAGCCTGGTCTACAGAGTTCCAGGCTAGCCAAGACTACATAGTAAGACCCTGTCTAAAAACTTTCTTTTTCCTTAAGAGACTGAGACTGTAGCTCAGCTGGTAGAATCATTACCTGGCATGCACAGAGCCCTGGGTTCAATCCCCAGCACCACAGTGTGGAGCTGCATGCCTTCAAGTCAGCATTTAGGAAGTATATGAGGGCAAGAAGACTCAAAGCTCAAGGTCATGCCTAGCTACATAGCAAGTTCAAGGCCAGTCTGGGCTACCTCCAGGGGGAAAAAAGCGTTTAAAAATAGACCACATTCCAATGCCAAGCGGTGAAGGCACACACCTTTAATCCCAGCATTCAGAAGGCAGAGGCAGACTTAACCTCTGTGAGTTTGAGGCCAGCCTGGTCTACAAAGTGAGTTTCAGGACAGCCAGAGTTACAACAGAGAAACCCTGTCTCGAAAAACCAAAAGTAAAATAAACCATGTTCCAGATTTTTCTCTTGATTACAACAGCACATTTAAGTTGAAAGTATACAGCGTAAGAGGCGTTTCCAGGGCTGTGGTTACCTTGTGAGTTCACCCTGATCCCTGACTCTGGCCTCTTCTGCAGGTGACTATTATTGGATACACACTTGGGATCCCTGATGTCATCATGGGCATCACCTTCCTGGCGGCAGGCACAAGCGTCCCAGACTGCATGGCCAGCTTAATTGTGGCAAGACAAGGTATGATGGAGCCTTGGCCCCCTCAGCGTCCCCTGGCAAGCTCCCTGGTCTCTGCTGGTGGAGATATGGCTCTTATGACCAGCAGTTGTCAAGTATGGCCTGGAAGGGGACCGTGGCATCTAAAATGTGTCATTTATTAGATGCCCTTGTGGAGAGACATGAACAAATCAAAAAAAAAAAAAAAAAAAAAAACAGAAAGATTCCTTCTAAGTCTAGCTTGGGGAACCAGAGAGTTTATTGGCTTTACTTACAGAGTATGGGCAAGGGTGGGGCTACTGACAGGAACATGGGTAACCCCCAAACAACCGCATCACTGTAAAGTCCCACCACCCCACCATGGATGAGGACCTTGGAAGCTGCATCGTGGAGTCCACCCACCACTCTCCCTGTGTCTCAGCTGCACAGGCCCCGGTGGGGAGAGGCATGCTAGAGTGATTGGCCTTGTGCAGCTGGGAGGCGGGAGGCAGCAGGCAGGAGGCAGCAGGCAGCAGGCAGGAGGCAGCAGGCAGCAGGCAGCAGGCAGGAGGCAGGAGGCAGCAGGCAGCAGGCAGCAGGCAGCAGGCAGGAGGCAGGAGGCAGCAGGCAGCAGGCAGGAGGCAGCAGGCAGCAGGCAGGAGGCAGCAGGAGGCAGCAGGCAGCAGGCAGGAGGCAGGAGGCAGGAGGCAGGAGGCAGGAGGCAGGAGACGTAGATCCCAGGTGAGGTCTGATGATCCTGATTTCTCTTCTCCTTGGGAAGTTGATGACCCCATTGCCTTCACAGTAGGTCAGACGGTCACTGTATTGTTCCCTTCATTTCATTGCTATGACTACAGGGCCAAGGTTGTCTCTGTTCCACATGGACACAGGATGGCCTTGATATGCCCAGAAGAGAAAGCCGCACTACGACAAATACTAAGACAGACTCCCGTAGATCTTTTGAAGAGTTTTCCTGTGTGGTTGTTTTAAAGGAGACGTGTCCTGAGGTTACGGTATGAGAAGGTTGGAACCTCAGCCTAGAAGTCTTACAGCAAATGAGCTGCTCATATGCATTAGTTACTTTTGTGCTGCTTCGACCAAATTACATGACAAAGAATAACCTAAAGCAAGAAAGCTTTAGCTCCAGAGAGCTCAGCCCATCCCAGCAGGGACTTCAGGGTAGAACAGGGCACTGGGGGCAGGTAGTAATGAGTGTTCACATAGTGGTGGATCAGGAATCTGGGGCTGGAAGTAGTAACCTACTTTCACAAGTTAGGCTCCACTTCCCATGGGCTCCTCAGTCTCCAAACTGTGGCACCAGCTGAGGAACAAGTGTTCAGAACATGAGCCTGTTAAAAAAACATTTCAGAGTCAAACCATAGCAAATGAGAACCCTGTCTGCCTCAGGCGGGCATCGTGGGAATGCTAGACACCAGCTCGTTCCTGCTCTGCCCAATTCTAGATGTGCTTTGCTTTGTGTATCAGTTTTCTCTGGGGTTTATGAAGTGACCCAGGTCGAGCAAGATGGGAAGTGACTCACAGTCCTTGATGGCAAAACTGAAGAGCTGCTTGGCCTGGCCTTTCATTCCCTGCTCCTCTAAGGACTGGGGACTAAGGAGACAGCATCCCAGAGGGGGCAAGTGCAGGACTTCCTGGCAGGCAACAGTTTGAAAGTTCATGGTGTAATAATTCTTTACACGCATGGAGGCAATGGATGGAGTTCAGACATGTGGATGCTGGCGAGTTTTAGCAAAAGTTTATTAGTTACAGGGGAGGGAAGCTGAGCCAGATAGAACATGACCCTGTAGACAGAAAGGGGGAGAGGGAGAGAGAGGGAGGGGGAGAGGAACAGCATGGTGAGAGGCACAGGACAGAGAGAGAGATCCCGGAAATCCCTGCTGATGATGCAGGAAAGGTGGTTGGGGGCATCCACAGAGCTGGGGGCGGTACCATTCTGATGTCTGGCTACCTGGCTACAGAGGTGGGAGTGTCACTGGAGCTGGGGGTTGGGGGTTGGGCGAGTTCCAGGTAATGGGGGTCTTGGAATGTGGCCAGGCAGCTTTGGGTAGTTCATAACATATGGGAAGGGAAGACTGAAGAGCAAGAATAGCCTCAGGAGGCAGGAGAAGAGGCAGCGCCAGGGAGAAAGGCCTGCTCCAGAAATAAAGGCAAGTTCATCCAAGAGATGCGAACCTGTGAAGGGGAGGCAATGTAAGAGCACGCTGGGTCAGGCAGCTGCCTGGCAGAGAGGGTAGAGCGCACTAGAAACAGAAGCTGCGGGGAATGGAAGTTAACTGGGGACCTTTGACATTAATATGTTTGCTTCCTAGAGCAGCTTGACACAACCGAACTTTCCTTCCTGGGGTCTGAAACCCAGGGCCTGGGGCCTGTGGGACCTACTCACTCTCTGAGCTCCGGGAAGAGCCCGCTTGGCTCCCATGTGAGCTGTAGCTCTGTGGCATACTCAGCCTGTAGCTGTACCGGGCTCTGCTTCTGTTGTCACAGGCTGCGTGTAGCTGGGTTTCTGCAGCTACACTCCTTCTCACAAGAACAGCTGTCGCTGGATTAGAGACCACTTAATTCAGTGTAACTGTATGTGGTGTCGTCCGTAAAAGCCCTAAAATAAGTCAGAGTCAGGGGCCCTGGGAGGCAGTGTGCGGACAGCTCCCTATGCAAATACAGAGACTGGGAAGAAAGCTGAGGAAAGAGGGGCAGCCTGGCTGACAACCAGGCCCAAGGACATGGGGGAAGTCATCTCACGCACCCCACAGCACACAGGTGACAAAGTCACCCCTGTGTGGGCACCAGGAAAAGCGACAAGACGAAAGAATTGTTCTGTTTTAAATACTGGCTAGTAAGAAGCACTGTAGTACTGGACACTTCAGGGTTCTGGTGGCCCCCGATGGGTGCAATGGGGGGTCTTATTTAGGAATAAGGGACAAGCAGAGGCATACGGTATCTCTACACTGTCTCACAGTAGCGACAGTGGAAAAGGTGTGAGTACGGCCTGGGTTTGGGGTGCAAAGCTGCCGTAAGATGACAGTGGTGTACTGTCGGAACCCTAGGCAAGGTCAGGGTCAGCAGCTTCTCTATGACAAAAGGTTCAGAGCCTCGTTTGGAGGCTTCTGCACCAGGCCTCCTGACAGGTTCCCTAAAGGTCCAAATGTGTCCTGGCAGGTGTTGACTGGGCTTCTCACAATATACCCAGACCCTCAGACCCCGCACAAGCCGGCTAGATCAGGACCTGCGTGTTACAAAGGCCTCTGGTGACTTGTGTGCTCGTTAAGGTGTGAGTCACACTGACCTCATGCTCCTCAAAGAGTCGCCTCTCTTCCCACCCTCCTGTGCAGCTCAGAGAGTCGCCCTGAGAAGCACTCATCTCCTCCTTTCCAAATTCCAACGTCTTTCGCCCGTCCTCAGCAGGTACAAGTAGCTGGCTCCAAACAGCCACACATCCCTTCATGTTGCTAGAGGCGAGGAGCTGGGCAGGACCAAAGCTGCCGAGATTCAGACCTCAGAGGCCTACGCTGCCAAGATCTGAAGTTTCTTTTCTTTTTTTATACCGGGGAGGAAGAGGCAGGTAGTGGGAGTCGGCCGAGGACAGCACTGAGAATGGAGGGGGGGCAGGGAGAAGGGGGAGGGGGAGGAGGAAGAGGAAGGGAAGGAGTGGTCAGGCACAGTGGAGGGTAGTGGAGAGCCAGGTCTGGATGCTAGACGGACTTGCTGAAGAAATGTCACCACCACCAAAGTGATGTTATGGCTTTAGATACTCATGTTTCAGGCTTGTTCCTTCCGCCTTCTGTGGGTGCCAGGTTACACCGTGGATTTTAGCCAACATGAGTCTTTTCTTAAAAGTTGTTCTAGCTCATGATCCCCACTTCAAGAGAGGAGGAAGTGCCTCAGCTGAGTGACAGTGGGCAGGAAGGGGAGCAATGGCCTCTGATTGGAAAGAGAAAGGTTACCCTTCAGAGACCACCAGGATGTAAGATCCAAAGCTCTCTGGTCCCAGATAAGGCCATGGGTCCACTGTCTAGGCACACATAAGCATCATGGCTTGGTGGAAAGGATAGTGGGCCAGTATCCTGAGACTGAGCCTCCAGCAAAGTAACCCTTGGTCACCTGCAACAGGAGGGTGGCGTTTCCACCCTCACCAGCATACCTGGGAGAAATGAACGAGGCAGAGCTGGTAGTAGGCCCTGGAGAATGCCAGCTGACAAGCCTGGCAGGAGAATAATGGAGGGGCCTGGGTTCCTTTGCTATAGCTGATGTCAGCAGGGGGACTCGAACAGTATTTAGCATCTCACATCCCGGAAGGCTGGAAGGTCACAGTGTGGGTAGGGCTGGTACCTTTGGCAACTGTGAGGGAGAATCCTTTTCTGCTCCCAACTCTACTCGGCCTCTTTTATTCTTGTGTGATTTCTCCTGTGGACTGTCCATACCTGAATTTCTCCTTTTCCTAGGACACCAGTCAGGCTGGATGAAGGCTCAGCCTAATTAATGCCTTCATCATAACCCATCACCTGCAAATAAGGCTACATCCTGAAGTGTTGGATGGGGTTAGGACTTCACATACAGATTCAACCACAAAAGTTCCCTTTGGGTTTCATGACAAAAGGGAATCTTAGACCTCACAGATAATTTTACAAACATAGAGTCTCTGAAGGACCTCCCTTCCCTTGAACAGCACCAACAGAGGAGTTCAGAGAGGGAATGATGGTTCCCTGTGACCAACTCCTGATGGAAGGAATGTGTTGCTTATCCCCCAGGGCTTGGAGACATGGCAGTCTCTAACACCATCGGAAGCAACGTGTTTGACATCCTGGTGGGGCTTGGCATCCCATGGGGCCTGCAGACCATGGTTATTAATTATGGATCCACAGTAAGTCCTGCTACCTGCAGCCCAGAGTTCTGGAGAGATGTGCTACCTTCTGTCCATGGCACCCACTTTCTCTGATGGCTTCTAGAACAGTCTACTCCTATCCTCAGGAGGGAGCCCATGCTTGCTACCTGCTCATCAGTGTCTCTTCCTTATGCCTAAGCTCACTAACACTTATCCCCATCCTGGGCCACTTCCTAATGAACCAAGAGCAGATTTGAACCCATGGCTCCCCCTTTGCCACGAGGTCCTGATCATGCCCACCTCTCATCAGAAGGAGCCCTGCCTTTCCCAGTAGATATAAAGAATATTCCGAGGGCTTTGGGAATAGACTGGCCAAACAACTCAGATTTGTGGCCTCTGTGCTTCACTTTCCAGGTGAAGATCAACAGCCGGGGTCTGGTCTATTCCGTGGTGCTGCTGCTGGGCTCTGTTGCTCTCACTGTGAGTTTCTACCACCTGGAAATGGGGTGACCAGACACACTTCATTTCACCCACTTCTGCTTCGTCACCGGTCTGGCTGTGTACACCTCCCTATTTTTGCCCTCCGCGGTGAGGGACAAAGCCAAGGCGATGCCTATATCCAAAGATACCCCAACCCTATTTTTTGCCAAGAGCAATTGCAGCCGCCATGGCTCTTCATCCGAAGCAAATAAGACGTCACGGGGCACCTGGGAGATGAGCTTAGTCAGGTAGGGCCGAGGACCTGAGTTTGAGTCCCAGAACCACGTAGTTAAAAGTGATGCACATTTTAAATTCCGGTGCGGGCAAATCAGAGACAAGCAGGTTTTAGGGGCTCTCTGGCCCCACAAACAAACCAAATGAGAATGTTCCAAGTTCAGTGAGAGCCTCTGTCTCAAAAAGAAGGTGAAGAATGAGAGCCAAGATGGTCCTCTGGCCTCTTCATGTCCCCACTACATGTGAACACGTACCCACACATGTGCACGCACACAAAGATGTCACTAGGGTTGTCAGTCACATGATTACTTTCCATTTCCTTCTGACAAGTCCATTGAGAAATTCTCCCCAGCCACTGACCTGACAAACGGGGGACGTGACAGTCCTCGGATGACGTGTAATGCTGGTGGGGGTCTCGGGGCTCTCATGCACAGGCCTGGCTACGCACTTTACGTCTGTGATGTTTTGTTCAACCCTCAGCATCCTCAACACCTCCAGGGAGGAAGGTACTGTTGGTCCCATTTTTCCAGAAAAAAAAAAATCGAAGCTCAAGAGTTAAGCAGTTTGTTCAAGGCTACGGAGTTAGCAAGCAGCGAAATTGTGGTTCCAAGCCAAGCTACTCTGTCTTTACAGAGCTCTGTGCTCTGCCGAGGCAACTGTGGTCCAGCTCAGGGAAGCCTTGATTCAGGGGTGTGGGTGAGGTCAATGTTGGAGAGCTTGTCCTCCCAACACATGTACAACTGGGAGGGTGTCCCAAGCAGACGTTCACCTGGAATGGCTCGGGTGAGCCTGGAAAATCTGCTGGGGAGAAGCTATTATGATGTCAAGGGGGAAGATCTGGTTTCCTCAAAAAGGAGCCATGGTAAGGATGTGGTGTGCCTTGAGGAAGTGGCCTGTTTCCTCGGGGTGGGCCAGTGCGTGAGGGTGCATTAAACCAAGTCAGGGGGCAAGTCTCAGTCTGGGCTCAGTTGGACCTGAACCTTGTCTACACTCTGTAGAAAGTTCTGGGCTCCACACTCTGTTATTGTTTAGTTAAAGGGGTGGGGTGCGGCTCTGGGTCTCTCATGCCCCACCAAACCTAGCCCCACCTCCCATCTCCTTCCAGGTTCTTGGCATTCACCTCAACAAATGGCGCCTGGACCGGAAGCTGGGCATCTATGTGCTGGTCCTCTATGCCATCTTCCTATGCTTCTCCATAATGATAGAGTTTAATGTCTTCACTTTCGTCAACTTGCCCATGTGCCGAGAAGATGACTAAAGCTGAGCGGTCGCCGGGGAAACTGCCGTGGCCACCATGATGCTGGTGTCCTCTCTCTCTCTCTCTTTCTCCTTCTCCGCACAGGCTTCTCCTGCCTTGGCAGCCAGTGTCAATTCTTTCATGAGCCGGAAGGAAGGGCCACCATGGTCTTTGTCTGGTCATGGCTGCTGGGCATCTGTCCCCGCGTGGCAGGGTCCAGCCGTTATTTGAGCAGCTCCGCAGACTCTTGGCTGCCGGCTGCAGGGATGCATCGTGTCTCTCCTCTCTTGCACACTTCAGTCAAAAGGACCGCTGTGTGCTGTTTGTCTTTCTGTTACGTGGGCAGCCTCAGAAATGAGGTGGGCAGTGACCATGAGGCGTCCTAGATGAGGTGCAGAGCAGGACTCTGTCAAGGATCACCTCTGGGCCTGGAGAAGGCAGATTGTGTCACCATGAGCATCTGACTCTGCTGGGGACACTCCAAACTTGGAGGAGTCAAGCATCGGCCTTCAGGGGCTCGAGACCACTGCAGTTATAGGAAAAATAGGAAGAATGGAAGCATTATTCCCCAGCAGAAGAGAGACAAGCAAGCGAATGCTGTTATCCCTTTGGTTGACACGTTCAGAAAACAAGCAGTGAAATATTAAAAATAAGTCGTCACATATAGATCATCATACTTGAAGAATACCATTCCACACAAAAGGATCATTGGCAGGGACCAAAAACGTTACTCTTGGAGAAAAACGAATCCTCTGTGTCTCGTCTCGTGCTGGCTCCAAGGCGGTTTGGTTTGAAATATAGGAGAAGGTGGAAGACCACAGAGAAACAGGTGCTAACTCAGAGACACAGCAGGGAGCGTAGTCACCGCTGCACATGTCAGACCTTAGGATGCCATGCACCGTCCCTTCAGGTCTGTAACGTTTCTGTAAATGCTCTGCTTTCAAAACCAACCCCACTGAGAGACCTCGTTGTTCGTGTGCCCAAGCAATTGCAGAAGCGGTGGTTGATGACGAGAAGAGAGTGCTCGTGAGCAGTGACAGATCGCTCTCTCAGGTTAGCTAGAGCCAAGTACGAAAAACATATCTTAGAATTTTTAGAGCTGAGTTTTTTCAACTTCAGAGTTTGCTACACGTGCAAGGCCAGGGATGGGAAATGGACCCAAACACAGAAAAATATGAAACAATGTTTGACTGCTCTAAAACCTCTGTGTAACAGATTTATGACTATAAACCATTCCTGGGTTCTGATGAGAAAGCACAAATTAGTTTTATATAGTGAGGTTTTTATTTTTTTAATGTTTCTATTGCAAAAGTCTATCAGATCTGATGCACTTTGAATACTGAGATATTTTGCACAGTAGAAGGCCATGGATGGGGTTGACCCAAGGTGATGAGAGAAGGGTTTTTAGTGATTCAACCTGGGTGGCGACTGTAAATCCAGCAGCTGAGTCCTTCTGGGCCCACAATGGAATCTGTAGTGATGTTCTCTGGATTTCAAAGGACAAAGTGTTCCTTAAGTTCCCTCAAGCAGAACTACGATGGGACCTCATTACCAGCCTTGTGTTCAGGGTTCACATCAGTATTAGCAGCCCGAGTCAAAGCTTCGCTGTTTGTTTATCAGGATGAGCTGGGTGGTCTTCAGAGCGAGACAGGAGTCATTTCCCTTAACGAGAAGAGCTGAGCCTGAGAGGAGCCCAAGGTGCCTCGGTATAAACTCAGCTGCAAGAGGCTTCAGAGTTGCTCTATACCCTAGTAGTGCTCCCTCCCCCCCCCCCCCTCACACACACACACACACACACACACACACACACACACACACATACACACACACACAGCCCTCCCTTTCCAGGTGCATGCTAGCTCTGAGGATTGATTACTCCCGTGTCATCAGCCATCGAGTGGTATCAAGTGGCTCTAGCTTAGCTTCAGGATACAACAGAGCCGGGCCAAAGGTGTCCATCACCCCTCCCGACTTAGCTAGTGCGCCCGATCGGCCAGCCTGGCACAGTGGCATGCGTGTGACTTTGCCCTGATGGAGTATCTCACTTACCCAGAAGTTTTCCAGATCATAGTGTAATACCTGCACTTATAGGATGCTCCTATGTTTTCCTGGAAAAGACCGAACACTATTTTGTAGATGTTGTTAAGGCACAACGCTGTGTTTCGATTCTGAGTCCTCGCAGGGCTTTCGGAGAACATCCCCGTCGCCTCCCCACTCCCTCATACCTGCTGGAAGCTATAACGTGTCTCACGGCTGCGGTTAGAAGCTGCAGACGATGCTTTCGGTGTGTAGGGCATACTCTTGCTACTTTTCTTTGGACTTTCATGTGCCAACGCTCCTCAGAGGCTCTGAGCATCCTAGGAAACCATAGGCTCAAAGTGAAAAGTTCTCTGTTTCTTACGTAAATATTTTTTCCTTGTGAGCTTAAAAATTCATTTGATAACATAGGTTTTTGTTTTTAAAAAACATGCTTCCATTTCTATATAGAATTGCTTTCTTTGTTTCATCCCTAAAGCTAAATTAGCATGGTCTAATTACTTCTGCTACCAAAAAAAAAAAAGAGTTAAGAAATACATTTAACAGAAACAAGAACAAGAGCAAACCACTGTGTTCACACGGAAGATGTCTGTCTCTCTCCTGGCCTCTCTCCTCCCCAGATCCTTTAAAGGACAGAGGTGAGGTGTCCTGTGGACAAAGACAAGGGGGAGTGAGAGGAGCTTGGATCACTCCTCCTGGGAAAAGCACAGTGGAGCAAGGCATGGAGCTGCTCTCTGTGCCTCCCCCTCCTCTGGGTGTGAAATTGGGCTGCTCTTGTTCCATACTAGATCAGTGGCCTCCTAGTCTGCCTTGGGTGTCCACCTTTTAGCCCACCAAGCCACTTATGCCCACCTACATGCACACTCTGTCCCAACCCTGCCTGAGCCCCTGGGGAAGGCTTGGTCCTCTCTTTCCCACCTGCCTTTACCTCCCTTTAAGTATCTGGGAAAAATGGCTGTACTCTTGGCAGAGGAACAAAGAAGTTGCTCGTTAGAGTTAAAATCGCCGGGAGATTGCACCCATCAGCTAGGTTTTAAATACATGCTGATGTCTCCCAACACAATATCCACAGGAGTAGTTTTTCTCTGGGGCAGTGAGCAGGTATATCCAGGAGAACACTTGGGGAAGTGGGGGGTCCTTACCAGGGGATGGCTCAAATGCCATGTCACGTCCACAGAAACTTCTAGAAATGTTTGAAAAGGCTCTCTGCTTAGCTCTTGAGTGATAAGAAGTCCCTAATTCCTAACTGTTGACTACCTAAGGCCCTGCCTCACTGAGCCCAGCTCTCTTTCCCCATGTAGACTCACTCAGAGGGTACCTGACTTTCTCCAGGTTTGATACTCCACCTTGGTTTTCTGTTCTTTGCAGTTTGTCATGTCCCATGAGCCCCTCAAGGGCCATGCCACTCCCAACACACACACACACACACACACACACACACACACACACACAGCTTACTTAAAGTCTAGAGAAGGACCTCTCCCCTCCCCCACCCACACGCAGCTTACTTAAAGTCTAGAGAAGGAGCCCTACTCTGTCCCCACACACACAGAGGCTTACTCAAAGTCTAGAGAAGGGGCCCTTCTTGTTTTCTGCATAACTCCTCCCACTGTCAGTTACGTGGGCACAGGAGAGAGACTTGCATGAGCTCTACCCACAGGGCAGAGAAGAGGGGACTCTGAAACACAGCCAGCCTTCTTCCAGCCTTGCTCCTGTGAGGCCTTTGCCTTGCCGCAGAGCACTGGTACCCAAAAGGCATGTTCCCGGGGCACCAGGGGTGTTCCCAGCCAGCAGGGGTGTCTGATGTTTGGCTCCTCTGTGCCACATCATCATCTACAAAGTTCACGCATGAACCGTGAAAGCATGCCGTGTGTGTGTGTGTGTGTGTGTGTGTGTGTGTGTGTGTGTGTGTGTGTGTAATACCAAAAAATCTCATAATGCTTTAAGAACATTTACAGTTTGGTGTGGCCCATGAGTCATGTATTGGACACTTCTGAGGTTGCTTTTTGATAAAAGCAGCCTAAACCTGTGTACTAGCTTTGTGATTCGCTTCATGTCTGACTTGGGACAGTGTCCCTTGATCACAGTGCCGTCCAGTACAAGCAAACGCATGCCTTCATGCAGCTGGGGGAAGGAGTACTTTTGCCCACTTCTGCTGCCCAGGAGGAGCTAGCATTTAGGGAAGCCAGCTGAGTGGTCTGATTATCACTGGAGGGGGGGGGGGGGGGAAGGGTAAACATCATAGCATTTCAGCCATCTTTGCTTCCAGTTTCCATGAACCTCTGCAGAATCCTCAAATACCCACCCCACACACCCCACCACCACCACACACACACAAACCCACACGCGCACTGCTAGGGATTCAGGACTATTTTGGGACATCTTTCACCATGTGTTTCTAAGGCTCTTCTACCTTGGTATGGTCTCTTGTCCGGTTGTCCAGGTTGTATAACTTCCTCTCCACTGCCCTCAGCAGGGGCTGGAGCAAGCCTCTGGTTTGCCCTGGTGAAATCCTGGGGGCTCTGGGAAGCATCTAAGAGTTGAAAACACAGTCTACTTCTGTGAAGGTCAAGGCTGTGGGTATATGGTTTTTTACCCGTTACATTTACAGGGCTGGGGCTTGCCTACTCCTTGTTTAACAGCCGCAGGGTAGATCCAGCATGATCCACATCTCTTCCCATGGTACTGCTGTAACTCAAGCACTGGCTGTTTAGGCACCAGTTGGAGCTTTTCCATCCATGAGTTCAACAAAATCCTTAATCCTGGAGAGAGTGCAGGCCCTCCCTACCCCACCCTTAGAAAACAAGTCTGCTGCTATGCTGTTAGCTATTCCTAGAAGAGACACGTGGCTTTTGTTTGGTGTGGGTCAGCTTTTGTCTATTAAGGAAGGGTCCAAGACAACACTCACCCCTCATCACTCTAGAATTCCCAACAGAGAAGTTTTGGAGTCCACTCCAGAGGAAGCACACAGCCCTCTTCCCGTAAAAGGCCTTTCCTCCTTCTGAACACGACTAGGACTGAGACAAGGTCACTCTGTTCCTTTAAGTGACGGGCTCTGTGCGTGGGTTCTGGCTTCTGGGTGTCCTGGCTCACCACTACCCCTCTGGGCTGTGGACCCTGTGACTGTGCTCTGGCTTCTTCTACCTGACCTGCACCAGGTTCATTCAGGGACCCAGCAGACAAAGCTGTGGCTGAGCTTGGGGATCCCCAGTCTGTGGAGGGTTGGCTGCTAGTGTGCGAGGCTGGATGTGCCTGCCAGTCAGAGTACTCGCTCCTGGCAGGATGCCCTCCCCCGTGTCTCCAAAGTCCTTCCTGATGTCTAACACAAAGGCAGCTTTGATTACGGAGAGGCAAAGAGTCGACAGAAGGCTGCCAGCCAGCCAAGCCAGATCCAGGGGAGGAGGTAGGACTGCCAAGGCAAGCTGGGCATGAAGAGGCCAGGAATATCCAAGATGCCAAGGGACAGGCTGGGCACAGTTTCCCTGGGGACCCTTTCTCATTACAGCCTTGGCTTTTCAAGCCGTAGGCAGATGGGATCAGAGGAGTCTTGAACTGTGAAAGAGGCTCCTTAAAAACACTCCAAAACAAGAACTTCTGAGGCCATCCCTACGCCACTGAGTGCCCTCGAGACGTCCGTAGCATGCTGGACTGAGCTCCGCCATCTTCGTCCATTCTCTCTAGCAGGCAGAGCAGGAGCAAGGGGTTGGAGAGCTGTACATAATAAATATATTTACGCCGCTATTTATTTTTTCAATAACTGTGACCTCCTGCACTGTGAATGCTCTGTGATATGAGATTCTTAGTTTAATAAAAACTGTCATTAAATCTGAATGAATTGATATTATTGGTTCCTAAACACTGGCATGAGCTTACTTTTATTGTGAAGAAAAACCATTAGAGTAAAACAGGAAACTAAAGCTTTATAAGAAATCTAGCGGTCAGTGTTGTGATGCAATATTTCAAAACCCTGTACGCCGTCAATACAACGAACGAGCACAAGTTATCCTTCCTGCTAGATCTTCCTCCCACGTTTTCATAGGCACAGACGTGTATTTTTTTTTTTTAAAGAATTACACTGGAATCACAGCCATTGGAAAACCATTTCTATTTGCATAATAAGAAAAAATAAACTTAAAAAAAGGATGAGAAGTCGGAGCTTTTAATTACAATGGTTGGAAATGAATAATACAAAATAGACTGGCTGGAATGGGTCCAGATGGCCCTGCCCTGCCTTGCCCTGCCCTTCCCCCTTCCCTTCCCTTCCCTTCCCTTCCCTTCCCTTCCCTTCCCCTCACCCTCCCCCCTCCCTTCCCTCCCCTTCCCTCCCTCCCCCCTCCCCCCTCCCCTCCCCTCCCCTCCTCTCCCCTCCCCTCCCCTCCCCTCCCCTCCCCTCCCCTCCCTTCCCTTCCCTTCCCTTCCCTTTCTTTTCTTCCTTTCTTTCATAAAGGGAGCTATGCCATCACACTGTGTCCCACAATACCCTCAGAAGAGCTACAGCTTAGGTGTTACCATCTTGAAATTGTGTGTGTGAGTGTGTGTGTGTGTGTGTGTGTGTGTGTGTGTGTGTGTGTGTGTGTGTTGTGTGCTGCACATTTGGTTGTGTGTGTGTGCATTTGGAGGCCTGAGACCAACAGCAAGTGTTGTCCTCTATTGCTCTCCACCTTATTCTTTGAGGCAGTATCTCTCGCTGAAAGCAGCACTACCATATGACCGAGCTATCTATCATGCCACAGACATATTTTTTAAAAACACTTTTCTATTGTATGCGTTTACTGGGGGAGGGACACGTGTTCATCCCTCAACGCCCATGTGGAGAGCAGAAGACAACTTGGAGCCAGTTCTTCCCTTCACCATGTGGATCCCAAGGGTTGGACTTGGCAGCAAGGTACGCTGACCCACCCTGGCCCTGCAGAGATGCTTACACACACGTGTTACTGCGCTATTCACGACAGCAAGGAAGTGATTTAGCCCACGTGTTCACCAAAGATAAAGAAAATGTGGCATATATAAAGTGGAATTTTAGCCACAAAAATATTGAATTATAAAATTTGGAGGAAAATGGATGGCCCTGTAAAATAATAAGTGAAATAACTAAGATTCAACAGACAAACACTGCACGTTCTCTCTCATATGTCTCAGCTTCCAATTTTTATTTTTATTTATTTGTTTATTTGGCTTTTTGAGGCAGAGTCTCTGTGTGATTCTGGTGGTCCTGGAACTTCCTCTGTAGACCAGGTTTTCCTTGAATTCAGAAAGATCCACCTCTTCCTCCCAAGTGCTGGGATTAAAGGTGTGCCACCGCCACAGCTTCTAATATATGTATTAGAATATTATGATATATCCATTATTTTTTACGATTACAATATAATATATATATATATTGTATTTGTGGATGGTGAGTGTATAGGGGCCAGGATACTAGAGAGGGCCCCTGAGAGGTGGAGAAGGGAGTTGAGGAGGTGGAGAAGGGTGACAGAGCACCCGTGGAGAGTGGAAGGGCATACTGGAGTGAAGGGTAAAGTGGGGAGGGTGGACGGAAGGATAAGGATCATCATATAGACTATGAAAACGCCACAGTGAAGCCTGCTACTCTGCGTGCTAACAAAATAAGCGCGGGCTGATGAGGCTCCTCAGTTAAGAGCACGTGCAGCTCTTGTAGAGGACCTGGGTTTTGTTCCCGGCACCCACGTGAAGGCTGGCAATCATCTGTAACTCCAGTTCATGGGCTTTGATGCCCCTTCCTGACCTCTGAGGGCACTGTGCACACATGCGGTGCACAGACACATATACAAGCAAAAGCACTCGTACGCGTGATAAATATAACTGGGAAAAACCTTTTTAAATGTAGAAGAAAGTGAATGAGACGAAAGCAGTGTGTGTCGTGACCCTACTACTTGGCAGGCAATTAACCACCCTCTGCAGCTGGGAACCTTGGCAGCCGTCTTTCAGAAGAGGAGATAGGCCCAGAGACTTTAAAGAATTTTCCCAAGGCCACTCTGTGTGGGGGGGCTGAGACCGGAGCCCTGTCATCTGAAGCAGAGTGCTGCTGTCTCCCCAGCACCACCCAGCCACCCTTAGCAGCGCCCCAAGAAGATGAGTTACCACTGAGGACGCTCTTCTCTAAGTACCCAGGGGCCTCAACTGAGAACATCAGAAGCCCAGGCTGGGACCATGGCCTGATGGCCACAAAATGGGATCAGTCTCTTCGTCCTGCCCAGCCTGGGCAGCAACCCAGCATCCTTCTAGACAGTTTCATCTCCCTCACACTCCAAAACGGCTGCCTGACTTCATCTTGGCCACAACCTCATGAGTGACTTTGAACCAGAACCAACCAGTTAAGCTGCTCCCAAAGTCTTAGCCAAGATAGGGCCTGGTGGCTGATGCCTCGTATAACCTAGCACTTGGATGGCTAGGGGAACAGGGCCTCAAGCTCAAGGCCAAAGTGGGCTCCATAGCAACACCCTATCAGAGAGAGAGAGAGAGAGAGAGAGAGAGAGAGCGATCCATAGGAACTACATAAGATGGGGAGGAGTGAATTATTTAAATATAAAATGTTTTAAGGCCATCTTCATCTCACTGGTAACTAACACTATATACACAGGGTTTCTACCATGTGTGCTCGAGTCCCTAACCCAGAAGTACATGGGTGAATGAGGAAGAGCTAAAGATTGCCTACACAAGTTCTGGGGGAGGAGCACGGAATCTCGTCCTTGTATTTATAGTTCTGTATCTGTTGTGCGGCTGCAGTAGACACAGCCCGGAACTGTGGCCAGCATCCTCAGGAGTTCTCCGAATCCTTCAGGGACCACCACTCGGATAAAGAGGGATCCTTGACTTTGCCACAGAGAAGATTTTTTAGAAAGAGCCAGCAAGAAGTAGAGTTGCCATTTATTAAACCTAAAAAAGAAGAGGCTGGAGAGACAGCTCTTCCAGAGGACCCAGGTTCAATTCCCAGCACCCACATGGCAGCTCCCAACTCTCTGTGATTCCAGTTCCAGGGGATCTGACTTCCTCATATAGACAGACATATAGGCAAATTCCAATGCACATGAAATAAAAAATAAATTATTAAAAACTAAACTAAACTAAAAAGAAAAACTCCCAGGCGAAGAGTATAGGTGTGGTTTCTCAAGTAAGAGTGTCTGTTAGATGTCCCAGTGGTGGCTGTATACAGGATTTTAGAGACTTGGAATTTCATTGCTTAAAAGATTTATAAGGGATCCTGCTTTTTTTTTCAGTAATCAAAGTTATAGGTTGGCTGGTAAGGTGCCCTTTTACTATAAATTGGATAGCTGGGGAGATTCCTAGAAAGTTGCAGTTTTACAGATGGGAAAGGAGCAAAGCCTGAAGAAAATGTTAATCGTGTTGAAATTCTGATTCTCAGCTGGCAAGAGGCGCCAGCCAGATTTCAGCCAAATTCCTTTTCCTTTCCCATGTCGTCATAGTTTTCCATCTTTCTGCCCTGCCTCCATTTCCTCAACCTGGACACACAATAGGACTGCAGCGCCGGGCTCACAGTGGGAACTCTGCTCTCCAGGGATGAGCATGACCTCCTGGCTCGCCTTCCGGCAGATGAGGCTACTGGGAGATGCTGAGTTGCTCAGTGTGTAACCACTGGCCCCTTGCCAAAAATGTAACTCTGCTTCCCAAAGGTCACTGTTCCAAAGTCTGTTTCCTCTCTTCATTCTGGCCTAGCCGGGAGAGCCTGCTGGAGCCTGCCACCAGCAGCTAGTGATCATGGCTGTGTCTGTCCAGACTCCTTCCCCTTCACTGTGACTATTCTACATTGTCTGGAAGGGCAAGAAAAGAATATTCCAGAAAAATGAATCTCTGTGCTTCATGTTTTAAAAACCACAGTGTCAGCAACTTGGGTTACAATGGTGACTTTGCTTTTTAATGATAATAAAATATACAATACCCTGCATTATTAACTAAGTACAGCACTTCCACAAGATGTCTTCACTGATATATATATATATATATTTTTTTTGGTCTTGTGGCTGTAACAACCTCTTTTCAGTGGATAAATGACACAAATACTATAAATGAACATTTTTTATTTTTTTTTTTTACTACAAAAGGGGAATCATAAAGGCTTAAGTCAGAACTTCTCCCCTGGTCACATGGGTGACGTAGCTCTATTATCAGTTAATGGTTTGTTTGCTTTTTTTTTTAATGAAAGAATAATTGTTCTGTTTTTTGTTTTGTTTTTTGCTTTATACAATGCAATAGCCAAATGTGACACTTTTAAAATCAGCTCCTTTGGAATCTCATCTGCCCATAATGATCCTGAGTGTAAGCTATAGTTTGGTGAGTCCTAGATGTATGAATAGCCCCACAAAAACCACCACCTGGAGCTGGCAGGATGATTTGCTCTGTAAGTGCCTGACACCAAGCTTCACAACCTGGGTTTGATCCCTTGGGCCCACATGGGACCAGAAAGAAAGCACCAACTCCCACACGTTGTCCTCTGACCTCCACGCCTGGCACAAACATGCCCACATGCACACATACGTATCGAACACACAAGTAAGTAAACAGATAAATAAATGTAATTTAAAATAATTTTGAGCACCACCATTAGCAAGACATTAAACATATTTATCAGAGTACCCTCATGTGTGAACTCAAGCCGTGACACAGACGAAGAGAACGGTGAGGGTGCATAGTTCTAGGCTAATGTCAATGTCCTCTTGATCCGATTTCATGCCCTCCCCAACATGCCTGAGGAAGAAAGGCGCACGCGCGCGCGCGCGCACAACCCTTGTGTCAAGTGTGGGCTCTTATTACTATGAGCCCATCAAGGTCTGGCACTCTCCTAGTCACAAAGCAAGCATGTGGCCACTGTCTGTTGCACATGGAATTTCAAACCCTGATGGGAGGAAGCTTTTCCCTTTCCTACAGGACAGACAGACCTTCTGATCCCGATTGTTCTCAGGGGTTACCTTGGAGCCATAGGAGAATAGCCATAGAGAGGCCAACCCCAGTGAAGACAGAGCGGGGAGAGAAACCAAGTATCAGTGGCTGACGGCAACGCCCTATCCCTGGTTCCTTCACATATGGATCCAGCCACAGCGGGCATTTTCCAAGACAGCTACGAGCACTGTTCCTTGCCTGATACACCCATTCCCTTCTGTGTGCCTGACTGTGTCTGACAGCACAGGGTAAGATGTCACCTCTGAGCCTGGTATGGTGACACACGTTTAATCCCAGCACTTGGGAGGCAGAGGCAGGCGGATCTCTGTGAATTCGAGGCCACCCTGGTCTATGGAGCTAGTTTCAGGACAGCCAGGGACACAGGGAAACCCTGTCTTGTGATTTGGTTGTATAAGACTGGGTCTTCCAAGCTTTGATGCAAGAGCCCTCACTTGGTGGCATCTCAATCTGAACACACTGAGGACTGCGAAGTCCAGTCTTCTTCATGGTGAGGAGCGGGGAGAGGTGGCTGAGGCCCTCAGCCCCAAGCCCTTGAAGAAGTCAGTCCTGTCAGTGTGCCTGCCTGGAAGTAGACTTCTGCCTGGCTGAGAATGCAGTTGAGACCCCAGCCTGGCAGCATTCAGTCACCGCCTGGGAGACAAGCAGGTATCCAAAGCGGCAGCCTCCGAGACAGGGAGACGTGCCAGCCCCTCATGTTTCCTGACGTGCTTCTTCACCCTGCAGAGCCTGGTGGCCCGTCACCTCAAACCCTCAGCCAGGGCAGATGCTCATGTTTCTGTATGGCCACAGCACGGGGTGACTGGTTTTGCAATAATATATCCACAGTTCAGAGCCTCGGAGACAGAGATGTGGGACCTCGTCCGGCGTCAGGAGGTGGAAGCCCACAAGCTGCTTCCTGCTGATCTCTTTTTGCCAAACGAAGCATCCTAAAGAACCATTGTGCTGCTGTTGCACAGTTTCACCAGTCAGGTGTTCAAGACCGGGCTCACCCGCTGCCGCTTCTATCCCAGAGCACATCCGTAGAAGCACCCAAGTGGCAGTTACCCGACAGCAGACATGTTGGCGTGTCCAGTGCCTCGGTCCCTCTGTCCAAGGCTCACGGCCAGAGGCCCTGGGATCTGGTCTGATCTCCTCCCCTCCCACGCGCCAAAGAATCCACGGGGCCTGACCCGTGGGCTGCCTAGTGCGTCCTTCAGCTTCCAGCTACCTGGCAGTCTGGTCGCTGCAGGTCAGGAAGGAAGGAGCCCCTGCCCAGTGGTCTCTGCAGGGCACGACTGCCCGTTTCTGGGTCTGGTAACCGCCTACTCCTTCTCTTTGGGGCTTAGGGTGGCAATGGACCTGGAGGTTGTGGGACTCCGGCTCGTGCCTCCCTAATCTTCTTCTTCCTCTGATATAAGACCTTCCCGCATAGCCCAGGTGGCCTGACACTTGCTATCCTCCCACTTCAGCCTCCAGGGTGCTGGGATCACAGGCGTGTGACACCACCCCTAGCTCCAGCGCACTTCTTCGATCCTTCTCGTGTGAGTCGAATCGGAAGAGCCGCTTGCCCCCTGGGTGACTGGACCCACACAGTGAGCGCATAGTTACAGTACAGACAGCCATTTCACACAGGCTGCGTCCCAGCTTCTGCCCAAAGCACTCTGCTGCCATCAGCTCTGCCAGTACTCGTGACAACCCATGAGGTAGGCAGTGTTGTCATCACAACTCACAGAGGAGGAGAATGAGGCACAGAGAGGCAAAGTAACTAGCCCAAGAGTGCACAGCTGCTAAGTGGCAAAGCCTGGCTTCGAACCCCAAATCCCTTGCTCTTCTTATCTACTATAGCATGACAAAATATGCTGTTTGTTAAAGAAATCTTATCCCAAACCTATCAGAGCCGGGTTTGTGGGGGCTGTTGACTAGGCTTTGTCTTTACTAAACCGCCCCAAATTCCAAGAGGCTTAGAGTTTGCCAAGATCAGGGCCATTTTCCCTCAAAGTCCCCCATTTTTCTGCTGGGGACCAAACTATTTGGAACTTTGTACAGAGGGAGGAGGAGGAGGCCGAGGATCCAGCGGAGGTGAGCACGCCCCGGGAGGATCTGGAGATGCAGATCAAGTTCTTATACTGAGAGTGATCGCCTCATTCTTAGTTGACCTCAGCCTACTCCACTCAGGGGGACAATGGAAGGTACCAGATGGAGCCGCCACCACGCAGAACCCGGGGTCTGTGGCCACTCTAGAAGCCCATCGGAGCGAGTTAGACTTCCAGAAACAAAAAGAACATAGACGTCACCGTTGGTTCTTCTGAGCTCCTGGCTTGAAGCACAGGAGACTCTGGGCCTCCGTGGCGATGTCACTAGGACAGTGTGTGTGTGGCTTTCTTCCATTCTGGCTTTCTTTACTAGTGGACTTTTGGAACATGGCGGTCCTGGCTGGCTCTGGCTATTCCAAGTTTGTACTTGTCCAGGTTACAGGAGCTTGGCATGAGGATAAACCTGGGGCGTTTCTGGTCCTGCCAGAAGGGATCTTATTGGCCCAGCTGAGTTATATACTTATCTATGAACCAATCTTGGGGACAGGTGTTTGTAGTTCTCTTATTAGCCAGACGTGCATCACATGTTTCCTGTAAAATGGAGGGTGAGGGGGGAAGAAGGGTGGCTCTTTAAAGGAAATCTGGATTCTGTTGCTAAAGGGATGATCAGAAGAGGAGCTTACAGGTGCAAACCCTGGCCAGCCCTTCTACTGCCCTGCCTGGGTGCTGAGAAGCAAGACTAGAGAGACGAGTCGGGGGACAGGGACTTGGGAATGGAAAGAGAATTCAGAGCTGGGTGTTCGTGGTGCACGCCTTTAATCTCAGTACTTGGGAGGCAGAGGCAGGCAGATCTCTGTGAGTTCAAGGCCAGCCTGGTCTACAGAGTGAGTTCCCGGACAGCCAGAGAAACCTTATATAACAGAGAAACCCTGTCTCAAAAAACAACAAAAACAAACAAATGAAACACCAAAAACAAGAACAAAATGGGGAATTCAGGAAGAGGGTCAAAACAAGTTGACTGCTTATCACCAGCAGTGTCTGCTCAGCCTTCCGGAATTCTGACAGCTCCCACCCACCAGCAAGAGTGTCCCCGTGGTACATAGCTGAGGAACTGTGGCTTCTCGGAGCGGGCAAGCAGCCAGCTTTCAGGAGGCCTCTGTTGAGACAGGAGGGAGGCCTGGGATCGTTCTGTGGAACTCCGGCTATGAGGGGTTAGTCCAGTGTCACAACAGTGCCCCAGAGGGAAACCTCTGGGGTCTGAGAGTGTACAGTTACTCTTCTCAGCCTGAAGAGCCATGCCAGAGGCAAGAGCAGGATGGTCCACTGAT
The DNA here is from genome assembly GCA_026225945.1 of Cricetomys ansorgei. Lineage (NCBI taxonomy): Eukaryota > Metazoa > Chordata > Mammalia > Rodentia > Nesomyidae > Cricetomys > Cricetomys ansorgei. The sequence goes on from JAMJFZ010002869.1 coordinate 22,603,527, forward strand.
TGAGGTCCACGGACACTTAGGAGTGGCCTGTATGCTATTTAAGGAACAATAACCAAACAAAGATTCCTCCCTGGAGGGGATGCTTTCTTACCCAATCTGTGTTCACTCTATCACTGGTGAGCAATGGATGCTCTGAGAAAGATGTACCCACTGCTGCCCAAATAGTCCCAGGGTTGGATTTGAAAATGCGGCTGCTCTCTGAGTCCAGCTTTCAGCAGGAAACTACAGCCCTATTGAGGGGAATGGCAGAAAGCGTGACTGTGGCCCAGGGAGGAGTTAGTCTTGGAGAAGAGATGCCTGTAAGGCCCAGTGGTGATGCGGGGGGGGGGGGGGCAGTCTAAATACAGAGCGGGGGGAAGTAATGTGGGCTGGAGTGGCTACCGTGGCTTCCTGGAGACTACACCTTTTGTGCCTTTCAAAAAGAAAAACTAGTTTGATTGGGATGCAATTCGCCCACTTAAAGTATATAATTTGTTGGTTTTCATCATAGCCACAAACTAGTACAACCGACACCACAATCAATTTTAAGACATTTTCATCACCCTCAAAGAAACCCTGCAGCTTTGCCAGTTGCTCTCCACTCTCCTCTTTCCCTCGACTTCCAGCAACCACCAGTTTATCTTCTGCGTCGGCGAAAGTGCCTATTCTGAACACTTCATTCAAATGGAATGTGTGTCTAGTGACTGGCTTCTGTCACCTAGCATGGTTTCCAGATGCATCCATACAGAAGCACCATGTTGTTAGGGCCCCATTCGTTCTTGTGGCTGGACAATATCCCCTGATTGGGTATCGCTTATCAGATTTACCCACTCACCAAAGGATGAATGCTTGATTGCTTCCACATACTGGCTAATGTGAACGTTTGTATTTCTTTCTGTATGAGGGGTTGGACATAGGGCCTTACATACACATGCTAGGCAAGCATTCTACCACTGAGTCCCAGCCCCAGCCCTGGGTGTCATGAATAAGGCTGATACGAACAGTCGTGTACAAGGTGTTGCATGGATACACTCTGGTGTATAGCTTTAATTATCGACTTGACACAACCTAGAATCACTGAGAAGAGATGCTCAAAAGGGATTGTCAACATTTGTTTGGCCTGTAAGCATGCCTGTGAGGGATGGCCTTAAGTTATTGATATGGGAAGACGCAACCCACTGTGGGCAGCGCCATTCCCTAGTCAGGGTGTTTTGAACTATATAAGAGTGGAGAAACTCAGCTCAGCACAAGCAGGCAAGCATGTTCATAATCATTTCTGCTCTTGACTGTGGATGTCATGTGACCAGCGGTTGGACATTCCTGCTGAATGTATGTAATTGGGGGTAAAAGTCTCTGTATACAGGGTAAGGGTCGCACCTTTTGAGGAACCATCAAGGATGCTTCCCAAAACTGCTGTCCCACTTCCCAGTCCCAGCAGGAAGCCGTTAATTGCTTCCTTTCTCACTTTCACAGTCTCATTAGGAGAAGTGGTAGTGAGGGGGTGTGTGGACACTTGAGCAGAAGTGTGTAACAGGACAGGGCGATGTCTCTGGTAACTGGTGCATACAGACCAGGGATGTTGACTGAAGTTAGGTTACTCTATAATGAGCAAGACAGACCCAAGCACAAAACATTTCCCCTGTCCCCAGTTGTACCCAGGCTGAGAATGCATTGGACAAGATGGTATTTTGAGGCCTGCTGTTACCCGATCTCACGGGCTCAGCAGGTTCAGGAGACATTTTTGAGGGTCTGACCCCTTCAAGGAGAGGCCTGGCCTGGGCTTCGTACTCCGCCTCCATGTGGTTGGGGGGTATGCACCCAGCACAGACGCAGGAGAGGTCAGACTTGGTGGCCGCTATCTGAGCGGTTACACAGTGAGCTCTGCAGAAGAGGAGGCATCCGAGGGAGACAGCGCAGCCACCTGTCAGGGATGTGGAGGAGGTGCCCCGCTGTCGGAGGAGTTGAGGACTGACCGCGGCTCCCCCTGGGATGGCAGAGCACCCAGTCGGGCTCTGGGCCTCGTCAGCTGCCGACCCTGAGCGCCTGTCTGCAGGCTGCCAACTCGGAGGCTTCCCTGGAGGTCTCCCTCGCATGCGCCCCGCGAGCCGCCACGGTCCCCGCAGCCAGCCCCGGACCCCGGCACCGCCCGCCGACAGGCCCGGCCCCGGGGGCGCGGCCCGGCTTCCGCGCCCCCCAGGGGGCTCCCCGCTGCGCGCAGTCGCCTCGGAACCGCTGTTGACGAGAAGCCCTTGACCACCGGGGCCGGCCTCTTCCTGCGAGCCCCGCGCGCCGCCATCCAGGAAGTGGAAGCCGCGGCCCCGCGCTTCCCCAGCGGGCGGGCGGCGCGCCCGGCCCGGCCCTCGGAGACGGGGACGGCAGCAGCGCCACGCGGAGGGCGCCGCGCCCCTGAGCCCCGCCGACCCGCGTCCCCAGCCTCCTGCCCCGGGATGCGACGCGCCGGGGCGCCTGCGAGCGCCGACCCTGCCGGGTAAGTGCCCGCGCCCGCGCCCGCGCCCGCCGACCCTCGCGACCTGCGCCTCCTTCGCGCGGGTTGGTCCCCGAGAGTTCGGGGTGTGCTCGAGAGGGACCCCGGGCTGTGGGGCTGAGATGGACCGCCTCCCAGCGGAGCCGCCACCGCGCGACCTGGGTTCTTGCAGGGAGAAGGGGCGGCCCTGGTGGACCGCAGCGCTGGGCTGTACTTTTCAAAACTTTGTTCACTGGAAAAGCAGCGCACGCACTTCGCGCTGCTGGGCGGATTTGGTTAGACAGTGTCTGTGTTCGTACTTGTTCGAGCCCGGGGTGTCTGTGTAGACATGGCTCCTGCCTGAGCTGAACTTTGGATGCAAGCGCTCGCTGCCCGACCCAGCCAGCCCCATGCTCCCCGATGGACCACTACTCTGAGCTCCTGCTTGCGCTCTCACGTCCTGGGGCCCGGCCAGGGGTGGGGTGGCAGATCAATGCACCTACAACTTCAGGCAGCCCCACTCGGCAGCTGACCCTCTGTCTGGGCTGAGGCGCCACCAGGATCCCCTCCTCTGGCTCGCTGGGTCGGCTGAGGGCAGTGACCTTTGGACTGGCCTGGTGTGCTCGGGTGCTCTAGGGTGCTCTAGGGTGCTCGGGTGCATACGGTTGGCAGGATCCCCGGACGCAGATTCAGCATGAAATGGGTGCAATTAAATGGCTTGGGGACTGCCATTCGGAAGGGATTCCTACTTTCATGATCCTCCCTACCCCCCACCTCGAGACCTGTGACACTGCCCAGAACTGCGCACCGCTGGGAATGTCCTGTCATACCGCCCAGTCCCGAGAGTACCTCGGGAAGGGTCAGGTTGGAAACGGAAGCGATTTCTGTGAAAGCCTTCTAAGACTTTCTGGGGTGCCATGACTGATGGGCCGACGCTTCTGGGGTGCCATTCCCTGTTTTTCCATTTAAAAGTCCCGGGCCTTGTGCCCGGTGAACACCCGAGGCTGCCTGTTTTAATTCGATGACCTCATCTCCCAGGACCTTGGGTCTCCACACTGTAGTACAGGAATTCTGTACAGATCTTGTGCCATCGAGGATTGGAGGGACAGTAGGATGTAACTGGCCCCCCACTCGGGTAGGATGGACTGGAAGTGGCCTAAAGTGGGGGGGGGGGGCGGTCGTAAGTACTGTAGATCAAGCTGCCTCCTTCCTCCCACCCCCACCTCGGGCTACAGCCACAACCCGGAAATTCTGTGTTGGAAGCTTCCCTTGCAAAGACAAATGTCATCCGCTGGGGAACTGGGAATTGAGATGGGGAAGGAGTCTCTTGGGAGCGAGTATCTGCTATATTCTGGATGGGGAGGTAAAGCCCTCTAGAAAAGGAGGGTGAGGAGCCAGGCTCTCTGACCTCATCTACTTCCCATGTTTCCCAGGGATAACCTGGCCTGACCTTTCTTTCTTTCCTTCCTTTCTTTTTTCCTGCCTGTACCGGTGATTTAACCCATGCCTCGGTTTACTTACAAGGATAAGCAATAGTCACTACTCTTTAAAGGTTATTTTGGAGGGTTAAGTTAGTAGAAAACATGCAGCTCGGCTGGGAGGTGACATCCTCAGTAGTTATGATCACAGCCATTGTCATCTGCTGGGTGGGACCCTTTCTTCTGCCAACTGGGTGACTGGGACAAAGTGATCTGACCTCTGCCTCATTTGAAAATCTAGAGTTCTATAACCCCTCCTTCTTGGGGTTGGGGTGGATGAATTGTGTGTAGAGGGTGGGGTGTGTGTTGGTGTGCTGGTATGTGTGGAACCTGTGTGCTCGTGTGTGTGTAGAGGCCAGACACTGATGTCATGCTTTTTTTTTGAACCTGGATCTCATTGACTCCGCTTGACTGCTGAGCCAGTGACTCACAGGGGTCCACCTGTCTCTGCCCTGCCTACCCCAACACTGAGATCACAGACCAGCACCTTGCTTTTTCATGCGTTCTGGGGAATCAGACTTGGGTCCTTATGCTCACCCATGCATTCTAGACAGGTTTCCTAGTTTGCTAACTGAGCCATCTCCTCAGCTCTCAGACGAATTGTGTTTAATCATCTGTCTATAGGCAGTATAGGGCTTAGGCCGCCACTCTGACCTGCCTAGGACAGTGCCTGGTATGTGCTAAGCACTCTGTGACTAGGAATGTGCTGCTGAAAACGCTGAATAAGTAAGAGGCTCTTTTAGGTGGGAAGGGTTCCTATGTGGCATGTGTCAAACCTTGCTCCCGGGGCAGGGACCCAGGGCAGTATTTTCAAAATGTCCTTGTATACCTCCACTGGCGAGGGCTTGCTACCATGGGTGACCACCTTCTGCAGACAGAAACCGATGTGAACCTCTAAGGAACGTCTGCTTCTATTGGCCCCTGTCCCTCGCTCAGGGACTGGTCCCTTTCAAGCACGAGGGGGTACTTTCCAACACACCCTGAACCTGAGCTACACATCTAAAGACTCAGAGGCCTTTCAGCCCAAGGTACCTCTGGGCCCTGCTGCCACCAGGACTCGTCCTGAAAGCTTTTTGAGTCTGTCCTTGTACCTTACTGGCCCAGAGCCCTCTCCTATCTGGGGTGGGGGACATTCAGAAAACTGGAGGATACCTTTCCCCTTATCTCCAAGCAGCCAGGATAGTGTTGAGTCCTGACTCCGGGACTGAGGGTCTTTGTAAGCAAATTCTGCTTTTTGTTGAAACAGTTGGCTGAGGAGAGAGGAAATGAACATATGTCGTTGGCTACACTGGGTGCAGCCATTTTTTCCACCCACTGTGCTGGACTCTGCCATTCATTCAAGATTACTAACACCTCCTAAACCAGGCTCTGCCCACTGGCTGGTCCTCAGAGGAGCCACGAGGAACCCTCAGAGCATTGTAGACAGGTGTTCAGAAGACATCATTGGGAAGAGAAGACACTCAGCAGAGGTTAAGAAAAGAGGAATCTAGAGAATTCTAGGGGGTGGGGCAATGTGGTTAGCAGGAGCCAGGGCTGCAGAAAGTGGGGCTTACTGGGGTTCTGAGGTCTTTGGTAAGTGCTCAGGGCCCAGCAGAGGTTTACATAGAGGGTGACAGATTGTAGGTGGACTTGGGTGGGGGCTCTTATGGTGGCCTGGTAGCCCAAGTGTAGCCAGGATGGACAGTTAAGGCAAGAGAAGTTAGAGTGGGAGACTTTGTTGATGGATTAAAGTTAGGTGAATGGAATGGGAAATAGGTGTAACCCCAGGGAGGCTGAGAGATGGAAGGTACCCCTGAGAGGTGCCACATGGGCTCAGACACCCCAGGGAGGCTGAGAGATGGAAGGTACCCCTGAGAGGTGCCACATGGGCTCAGACACCCCAGGGAGACTGAGAGATGGAAGGTACCCCTGAGAGGTACTGCATGGGCTCAGACACCCCAGGGAGGCTGAGAGATGGAAGGTACCCCTGAAAGATACCACATGGGCTCAGACACCCAGCTGTGTGGGGTACTGGGAGAGTGGGTAATGGTGTTTCTCAGAGCCTTTTAGAGCTGGAAGTCTTCAAAGCTCAGGGGATACCCAGCAGGAACCCCACACTGCCCTGCCATGGTGAGCACACCCAGGGCATATTCCTAGGTTTGCTATATCAGGGGCTTACTTAAGATGGTATTTGTAAAAGAATTCCATTCTTGGGACAAATGTTGCAAGTCCTGACCCAATCTGTCCTCAATGTAACAATGAGGATACAGAGACCCTGAAAGAGGAAGGCGGATCGGATCTCCTGTGCCTTTGGCCTAACATGACACAGGAGTCCTGTCAAGGCCCTACAGAGGAGTCCTTAGTCTCTCCAGGCACTGAGAAGGGGATGTCATCCAGGGTGAGCCCCCTAGAGCGAGGGCTTAGCTCCTACAGCTCTGCTGCAACCTCTGGCTTCTTGGCTCTCAGGGTCTGATGATCTCAGGTAATCTTGTCTCCAGCATCCACCCCTGACAGAGACCCTGGCCTGGGGCAGTGAAGGGTTTTCTTATCAGGGATGTGGGGTGAGAAGTACAGTAGGCACGGCATGGAGGAGTATAGGCACCCCATTTCTGTGGCCCTTCAGGCCTCTCCTTTCTCTCTTGATGCCCGCCTGTCCTGAGTTTAAGTCTCTATGTAGAAAGCTTAAGATGTTACCGTGCACTTGCATCCAAACACATGGGGTCCAGAAACCACAAGTGGGGAAACTTATACAGAGGAGAGCATGACATGAGAGGCAGGCCCCTCACCACCCCCTCTACTTCCCACAGGTAGTCTTCAGAGGGAGCTGGCCTTCCGGGTCCTGGGGCAACTGCAGTGTCTTCCCTCGGGCCCTCCCCCGGGCTCCACCTGTCATAGCCAGTGAATCATCTCTTGGTTCATGTCACTAGACGGTGACAAATGAGCTGAACTGTCAGGCAGCCACAAAGAAGGAAGAGACAGCAAGTTTGGAGAAGAGAGGAACCTAGAAAGACTTGGAGTTGGGACCCTCAGCAGGCCTAGAAGGGAGAGTGTAACCCTGCACCCCCAGGAGTGGATGACCCTGTAGCTCCTCCAATGACTTTGGAAAAACAAGACACACTTTGGCCCAGGGGAGACTGATGGAAAGATACAGGTGTATGAAAATGGCTGCCTGGACACTGCAGGATTTTGGGAGAATCATGTGTCTGGAAAGAACCCAAGCATAGGTTGGGGATCTAGAAGAACCCCTGAGATTGTTGTGTGCCCCCCTACCAGCCCCTCATTAGGAGAGGAGTAGGTGGCTATGGGTCACCTTGTTCCCGGTTAGTGACTTCGTTGGGGGTTTCTACTGCTGCGATAAAACACTCTGACCAAAAGCAACTTGGAGAGGAAAGGGTTTATTTCCGTCTTACACACCTGCATCACAGTCCACCAGCAAAGGAAGTCAGGTCAGGACCTGGACTCCATGGAGGAATGCTCTTACTGACTTGCTCCCCGTGGCTTGCTCAGCCTACCTTTTTATAGTACCTGGGTGGCCCTGCCCATACTGGGCTGGGCACTCACATATTGATCCTCAGTTAAGAAAATGCACACAGGCCAATCTGATGGTGGACGTCTTCTGAACTGAGGTTCCCTCTTCAAAAATGATTCTGACTTGTGTCACACTGACATAAAATTAGCCAGCACAGCGGGTTAGTGCTGATCTGAAAACCAATTCTAGACCTTTCTGTCAAGGCACCTGCTGCCAGGAACCCACACCCCTTAAGTCTTAGAATCAGGAAGTTGTACTGCTTTGTCTCCGAGGGAGGTCTGGAGCATGGAAGTCTCCCCCACAGATGGACCTAAGGATCAAAACCACAACTTTAATGGGTTTTCTGGCCTGTGTCCCACATGTCCCCTGTCATCAGGAGCCTTTCGGTGGTGCAGTCTTGCTAATAAGAAAGAAGGTGGCTATTTCAGTTGCTTAGAGGACTCTCAGGATAGGCAGGGAGAGCAGCATGTCCCTCCAGAGACGCCCTCAGGTAGAAGCTCATGCTCACCCGTTTTAAAGGTTCAAGGGAGTTCAGGCTACAGGGTGGAGCAACTTTCCTCTGCAGTAGATGGTGACCCCAAGGCCTCAGCCTCCAAAGTCTGGAAGGCAAAGGTGACTGGATACCCAGGACATTGAATGGGGATCCAGCTGAGCCTTTACCCCCTGATCCTTAACTGTCCAGACGTTATGGGTTCTTCTCAGGGATGGGTCAGGGTAGAAGATCTGAGCGCAGAGAATTCTGGAGTCCCTGGCTGCCTCACAAGGTTCCAAGTGCAGGTCTCTGAACTCAGAGATACTCAGAATTTAAAGGTGCTACTGTGTGTATGTGGAGGAGGGGTTGCAGGGTTGGGGAAGAGCTGTCGGTCTGAGATCTGGCCACTCTGTAGGGACTTGCAGGTAGTAGATCATCTGCGAAGCTAATGGGCATCCTGGGGTCCTGTCCTCTCTTGAGTTTGCAGAGTGCTTTCCCAGGAAGCAAGCTCCTTATTCTCTGTGGCCCTGATCCCCAGATAAGTAGACTTTTACCCTCTGAGCCGCTGCGGACATCCTGTAATTCCCTCCAGTGCTGGCCCATGGGCAGTGGGAATGGGATTCTACAAGGAGACTGGGATGTAGCCACAGAGCAGGCAGTGAGTGTTGCTTCCTGCCAGTGGCTAGAAAGGTAGTCCGCAGAACAGTCTAGAACATGCTATTCACTTTCCGAAGAAACAACAACAGACCAGAAAGGAGGCTTCTGGGTGACCTCTCTGTCCAAGCAGCTGGGAGGAAATGCTTTCTCACACTGTGGGTTTATTTCGATAAAAACTAGTCTTGCAAAAGAGCTGCGTATGAGGGCTCCTGTGGATAAGACCAATGATTTCCTAGTGGGCTTTGTGACTGATCGTGGGTGGAAGGGCTTTTCTGAGGGCTTGGGGCGGGTGGGAATGGCATCAAGCTGGTTTGTGTGACCTCCCAGTGCATAGAGTAAGGGCAGTAGGGAGCTCCCAGCATCCTTTAGTTGTCTATACTCTGTGGAAGTTGCCTGTGACATCAACCTTTGCCAGTGTGGAAAGACATGAGTCTGAGGAGACCCCATCTGGGAAGAGTTCTCTCTGGCTCCCTGCCAGAGTGAGGCCTCCTTACTACACACCCAAGCCATCTTCCTGTCAGCCAGCCAGTCCCCGTGTAGGAGGCCGGGGGTTGACTCTGTCTTCCGTCTCCACTCAGTGTGTGAGAGTGTCCTTGTGGGAGAGAGAGGTGGGCAGGTCAGAAGAATCTTTCCCCAGATAACAAGGCAGAAAGAAGGGCTTTCTCCACTCTGTATCTACCAGGCTGTCGGCCTCAGCTTTCCACAGAAGATTCTGGAAGTACCTTGGTTTCCACTTCAGGCACTCTTCCTCGCCACTAGATCAAGGCCGGCAAGAGCTGCTCCAAAGCAGGCACAATGCTGATGGTCACAATTTCGAAAAGGGCCACGAAGTCCCCTCATGCTGTCTCACCAGTTCCTGGAGTACCCCTCACCCAGTATTTAAAAATATTTTTATTAAATTAAATTAAATTAAATATCAGTATTTAAAAGGATGTGCCAGCCTGAGACAGAATCTTAGTTCCTTTCAGTCAAAGCGGCTGTGGTCAGGGTTTGTCTGTAGCGGAGGTAGCCGCTGTGAGCTCAGACCACAACCTACACAGTTTGGCCCCAGGCTCTGCAAGGCAGCATCTTCCTACTTAGGGCCGGGTGTCCTGAGAGACCCCTAGTTCTGGCCTGGGAAGGAGAGAGAGAGGTGGGGGTGGGGGCGTATGAGTCCTGTTAGCTACTGACCCCGAGGAAGCTGTCCTCTTGTTATTACTGACTCTGGGACTGTTGGATTTCTTTGTGTCCACTCCCCTACCTGAGACTATGCTCAGCCACTGGCTAAGCTTTGGAGAGGAAAGCACGTGCGGGGCGGGTACACGAATCCTTGGCTCAAAGAGCCAGCAGGAAGCACAGAGTTCCAGGGAGGCATATCAGGGTATGCAGCTCAGTTTATTGACGGGATGGTGGTCACGTTTATAGGGGAAAAGGGAAAGGGTCCTTGGCACCCAGGGACATCAGGGAAAGCTCAGTGGTTAGGGCAACACAAGTACAACAGCCCCATTTGCATGTGGGGGGCAGGCTCATAACCTAGACTTAGATGGTCGTATTGTCATTGGCTGAGGCCACAGTTCTGGGGGAATCTCTTTTGCATAGACAGGAGTCTCACAGGGACCAGAGGGAGAGCCCTTATAAGGTCATATAGGGAGAAGGGAGCCCAGGCCCCAGGCCTCCGCATCAGGTAAACGCTAGCCAGGTCACATACCTTTGAGGGGGCGGTGCCTTTGAAGAGGCGGTGCCATGCTGGGAAAACAGGCAGCATAGCTGTGACTTGTCAGAGGAACAGCTGACCGCCTGCCTCTCTCAGAGTGAGAATTCCGGGTTCAAAGCCTGCTTCAACCCCCTCTTAGCTCCCAGACAGCCCCACACGGGATTTTCAACTGAGCCACCACCTTGTTATCCTCAAGTAAGGGATGACACTTCAGATGTGCATACCACCCCATTAGTGTGTAGAGCCCAGTGCGGATGTTGGAGCCTAGGGGGAGGAGACTATTTTCTGAAAGTCCAGCTGGGGAGGTGGAGTGACTGGTCCAGAGGGGATGGAACACAGGCACTGGGAAGGCCTCTTCCATAGGCTCCCTGGGGCTCAGAGGCTGTCGAAGAGCAAGGCTGGCTGTGTTCATGATGAAGGTCTCTGGCTAATGGGTCAGCTGTCAAGACAGGATCCACGCACTCTTTTCCCAGACTCCTGTCTGGTTTCCTCCTCTTGGCCAGTGTCAGAGAGTGGCCGTGTGGATGTGTCTAGGATGTTAAGTTTAAAGATGGACAGCTTCTGAGGATGGCACCTGATGACACCGGCAGGTATTCATGTATCTTCCTGTTCTGCTCTACATACTGAGTAGAGCCTCCTTCTAAAGCGTATTCAGGAGTTCTTCAGCCAGTCAATATCTTCCTGACCACCCACGGACTCGTTCTCCTAGAGTCAGCCAGCTACCTGCCACCTTTCCACTCATCCATCTGCTAACCCACGCCCCCATCCACCCAGCTGTCGTCTGTCTACCATCTGTTGATCTGTCCATCATCCTCCTGCCAGCTATCTTCCAACTGTCTACCCCCCACTGGCTCATTCATACAGCCGTCTAGCCAAAGGTCTGTGTACCATCTCTGTGTTCATTCATCCGTTCATCCATTCATCCATCAGCTTACCTCTCCATCCATCCATTCATCTACCCATCTATTCCTCCATCCATCCCTCCACCTATCTGTCCATCCCTTTGTTCATCTATTCAGCCATCCGTGCACTCATGAGTCTATCCCTATCCATCTAGCCATCCACCGAACACTTGCAGACATTTCCCAATGTGTCGATCAAGAAACGTGTGCGCACAGTCTGACACTGTAGACAAAAGTGCTGAGGTGGTCCACCATTGGCTGTAGTGAGCCGGGAGGACCCTGGCAGTGATAGCTCTGGGTTGGGTCTTGAAGGGCGAGCGCGTATTAACTGCTGAGATCAGGAACACATATAGAAAATGGAATTCCATTAGGAGTTGGCTTGAGTGGGAAGCAGAAAAGTTGGTACCAAAAGGTTACATGCGCAGAGCCCTGAGGAGTCTGGCGTTGGGCAGGGAAGGAAAGGTGCTGTGTTGGAAGGGATGGGGGCATGCTACTTGACTCTCTGTAGAAGAGTTTGGCTTTTATCTCCCATGCTGATAAAGATGCCAGGCCTGTTCCTCTACTTAGTGGCCCAGGAGTGCTGGGCAAGATGCTGGAGTTGAACCCGCCATAGCTCCTTCTTCCTCCTGCACTGCTAACCAGCAGTTGTCATGGTGACCAGGGACAGTGCTCTTAGCCCTTTGGAGCTCTGTGTGTGTGTGTACATGGGTATATGCTTGCGTATGTGTTCACTCACATGCGTGTGTATACACACACACACTATTACACATACTGGTATTATTTATTTTTAAAGAACAATTTTTATTATATACTTTAAAAATCAAACCTAGGCAAAAAATAGTGAAATGGAAAGCCTCAAACATCTGTCTCTCTCAAATAAATGTTTGTGTAATTTTACTCTGTGTATGCATGGTGGCTTGTGGTCCTCTTTCCATATGGAAGGTTACTTCCTGTTTCCATGTTTCTACATGTGCTGGGGACATGTGTTGCCTGCCAACCATCATGGTACCATGTCATGCAACTTTCTTTCTAAATTACATTTCGAGTGTGTGCCACGGTCCATGGGTGGAGATCAGAGGATAACTTCTGGAGTCAGTTCATTCTTTCCTAAATGTGGGTCCCGGGAATGGAACCCAGACCATCAAGCTTGGTGCCAGGTGCCCTTACCCACTGAGCCCTCTTGTGTTGTCTTACATTATGGTCATTTAATGGACAGAGTCAGCTTAGTCATTGCCTGTTGACTGTTCGACATCCTCCCAAGTCTGCTCTGTGTGAAATGAAGTCTCTGCAAACATATGCAGGTCTAGGTTTTAGGGAACACTTCCTCGGGAGTAGTTATTCGTCTCTATCTGAGATGAGTTGGTGGGAGGCGAGAGGGAAGCAGAGCTTCAGGATTGGCCCCTGCATTTCAGGTGTGTATAACTTTTAAGCCAAACATTTCCCAATATCCTTGCAAGTGGATATAGTCATCCGATTAAGTTCAAGACCGTGGCGCGTAAGCAAGGAGTGAAATTTGCTCAAAGATGCCCTTATAATGAAAGAATTTGTATTTCCTGTCGGCTGAAGCACAGATACCGCGGCTGGAGCCGAGGCAGCCATCTTGAGGTAAACATGAATGTAGAAGCTGTTCCAGATCATCCTATAGCATATGTTCCCGTAACAGATGATCCCATAACAATATGGTACAGGTCCCCCCAAAATGTTAAAGCATCATTCTTGCTCTGGACTCGTTGTTGTTGTTGTGTTTGAGACAGGGTTTCTCTGTTGTAACTCTGGCTGTCCTGGAACTCACTCTGTAGAGCAGGCTGGCCTCGAACTCATAGAGATGCGCCTGCCTCTGCCTCCCAAGTGCAGGGATTAAAGGCGTGTGCCACCACTGCCTGGCTTGCTCTGGACTCTTTACCCAGAGTTACGTGAGTCTCCTCATATAAGAGAGGAACACATATTCACCTTGTTTAAGTCATGTGATTTTTACTTTTTCTATTTTAAATTCAATCCCACGTAAGAGAGTTTTATGTTTTGTTCACAACCAGAAATGCTACACCAAATTCTAGGGCTGTGTGCAAGCCCTTGTTCTCAGTGGAGGCAGAAGGGAAAAAGAGGAAGAGCAGAGAGGAGAGGCCCCTCCTGCCAGGACTAGCTTGCAGGCATGTGAGTTTTACATTAACTGGAAGCTTCTGGCTGTTTGTTCTGGTTTGTGTCTGGCTACAAAGCCCGGTGCTCGGGGGGTGGGGTGGGGGGGGGGGGTGATGCCTCCTCAAGACAGTTACACATTGCTCTGCAGGCCGTTCACAGCTCAGGTGTGCCTGGCTGAGTGAACAGCAGTGGGGGCAGGGGGGAGGAAATTGCCTTCTGCTCAGAGCTGAGTGTCATGACAGCTGTGTGGGAGGTGGGGTGGGCTTGGCCTGTTTCTGGGGAGAGCAAAGAGCACTTTCCTGTAATTTGCACAGAGGCACTCTGTAGGCCATTGGGGACCCCCACCAAAGAAGACACTAATCAGAATAGAACGGGGCACAGAATACTCAGTCCGGAGGACACCTGTGGCCGGACCTGGGGAGGAGCTTGCACCCCAGGTCCCGGAGGGCAAACGACAGTGTGAGTGAGGGATGCCAGCTCCCACAGTCCCACCCAGCTCCGTAATAACTCACTTTTGTGCCCTTCAGTTTCCCTTGACTACGGGTCCCATGAATGGACCCAGTGTGCCCTCTGTAAGCCAGGCTGAGACTCCTTGGCTTGATGAGTTTGAGGCCCTCGGAGCTGCTGTGGGGCTCAGTAGGCATTTCCTGTTTCCACTTGGGATCTCACTTGGTTGGTATGCTGGTTTGTGTATCCAGGCCCTCACAGCCCGGTGCGTTGCATCCAGTTTAGGTGATCACAAATACAGGCACTGCACATGTCTGCACCCAGATTTCCATAGTGGAACCCACATGGCTGCATCCAGGCTGCTAGGTAAAGCGAGTGAGTGGGCCGGGCTGTGGAGGCTACTACCAGGGTCTGGGCCAAATAAGGCTCAGAATCTGGGCCAGATTTTGGCAGAGGAGACATGGTACTGTGGGGTTGATGCAAGTGTCCCTAGGAGGCAGAGTGTGTGGGACCTGACAGGAGCTGTGTGTACCCCACCTTCAGGTGGGGAAGGTGCCATCTGCCCCCTCCCCAGGAACAGGGGCAGCTGCGGCTCAGCATACCGAGGTCAGTACACTGTGGTCAGAGAAGCAAGGCCAAGGGCAAACTGGTAGGACTCCCTTTCCCAACCCTGCCTCAGTTTCCCCATTGTACAAACAGAGACATAACCGATCCTGACTCACGGAGTTGTTAGTATGTGTGAGGAGCATAAAGTAGGAGTTCCGTGACATCTATTTTCTGAAGGCCCCTGCTCCCCACTCTCACGTCCCTGTCACTCAGCCTTCTGGTTTATAGTGTTTCTGTGCCGTGTGCTAACTGGCATCTAGTTCCTGTCCACGGCCCACTTTAACTTGCTGTGAATCCTTGGGCTGCATGCTTGCCCTTTCTGGTCTCTGCTTCCTCTGTGGATGCATCACTGAGATGCCGAGGCCTGGTAGGCGGCCTCACAGGCTTCACACAGTGGCGCTTCACAAAGGCTCTCCATTCAACATGGGATGGGAGCATCATGGGTGTGTGCTTCTTGGGAGACCCCCAAGTTTGGAGGCTGGGAGAGGTTCCTACCGCTGCCGCTGACCAGTCCCCCCTCTTCCTCCCTGCCTCACAGGAAGCTGAGTGAGCGGGGCTGCCAGTCCGGGCTCTGTGTGGAGAGGCCCCGTGGGTCTTGGTTTCCCAGGGTCCTGTGCAGAGTCCAGGTTCACAATAGCCACCATCGATGTCATCTCATGGGGACATTTCCAGTGACTCCTCACACTTCGTAGCTTCTATTTGAAAATCTGTCTGCTGGTTAAAACTCATGTGTGACCCCCAAATCCATGCTTGCAGCCCCTTAATTCCTCTAAAAGTGCCTGCCGAGAGCTATCAGACCTCCGACAGGAAATCAGGTGGCAAGCAGACATGGCTTCTCCATCTCATACTGCAGACAGATGTCCTCCTCAGAGCGCCCTTCACTTCGGATGTGTTTTGCATCTTTGTGCTCTTGGTGGTGGTGGTGGTAGTGGCAGTCATTTTATCGTTCCAAATGACCCCAAAAATAGCACTGAAATGTCTTGTTCCTAAGTACAAAGTGGCCATGGTGTGCTGGGAAAAGGTCCCTGGCTGCCGCAGGCTTCCTTCCGGCATGAACTCCAATGTTGTGGCATGCTGTGTTTGGTAGTATGAGTGGAAGGTGTACATTCACTCAGAAGCACGCTTGAAGCTTAGACTGGCCAGAGGCCTTGAGAACAGGGCTCAGTATTGACTCTCAGTATTCACAGGAGTCAGGAGAATCTAGGCCTCTGAGGATAAGTCCACCAGCTCCCTCCCTCCCTCGTCCTCCAGGCTGAGGAGTGTCTGCTTTATCTGTGATCTTCCTGGAAAAGCACACACTGTCCCTTAGGCCCTGCCTGGGACCTGAGGCCTCCCTCAACTCCCCTAAAGGCTGAGGCTGAGGGAGGGTAGCATCCTTAGGAAGTCAGGAGTCAGTGCAGGAGGCTCTGGTTCTGTGACTGAAGAACTCTTGGGGGCGTGGGTATCTGTGTGTTATTGGGATAGACCACAGCAGAGACTCTTGAACCCACAACTGTGACCCCGATCACCCCGGCTTAACATCCCGAGGACCTGCTTATGTTCACTCTGTGGGGAGCTCTCCCTGTCCTCCAAGATTGGGGTTCTGGTACCCTCTTGGCAGATGAGGGGACCAAGAAGACAGAGCTGCAACCAAAATCCTGCTCCGTACCAGCCAGGGCCTCTGCTTAGTCACAAAGCCCCTGAATTCTGCATCCTTTTGACCCCACACCTGACACCTCCCTGGATCCAGCAGTGCCCTGGTTCCCAGCTTGACCACTGCTTGGGTCTCCCATCACCTCAGCCCCAGTGCAGGGTGGTACCCTGCCAGAAAGCCCCTACCTGCCAGTCTCTCTTTTGACACCTTCAGGTTGTGCTCTGTCACTTGAAATGGGTGTGTGGACCATGTGCCCTGAGTCTCTTCCTACAGCTCCCACTCTCCCCTACCTCAGTGCCTCATCCTGCCTCACATTCGCTAACCAGCATCTTGCCAGATCCTACGGCTGTGATGAAACTCCAGAGACATCAGCATTATAAACAACAGTGGTTCCCCTCTCACAGTTTCTGGCGCTATGAAATCCAAAACCAACATGCCAACAGGTTTAGTGTCAGTGGGGCCATTTTCTGTTTCTCACAAGACTCCTGGCTCTGTCCTCACATGAAAGAGGGCCACACAGTGTTCTGGGCCTCTCTCACGAGCGAAAATCCACCCATGGGGCTTCACCTTCCTTCATGACATCATCCCTTCCCAAAGGACCCATCTCCTAATACCCTCCGGTAGGGTAAGGTTTCGTCGTCACAGGCTTCTGGGAGCGCGCAGACAAGGGTCTGTGACAGCCAGCGTCTTCAGCTTCCTCCAACCCCCAGCTTGAACACTCACACCCGTGTACACGCCACATCGGATGGGGCAGCTGGGGTCATATTAACAGGGAGCGACTGAGTGGTGGGGTTTCGGGCCAAGGCAGGCAACACTGTTGGGCGTTTGGAGGTACCCTGGGAGGTGGCTCCCTTCGAATCAGCAGGAGGCTAGTCAGCCAGGGGCACAAGGATGACACACCTAACACCCAACATAGGAAATGCGGCCACAGCGGCTGTTTGGTAGAGCGTCCCCAGGTGACTCGGTGTCACAGACACTGGGGAGACATGATGCTTCGGAGGTTTATGCGAGACGCAGGTCAGGCCTGTGTCCTGTCTGCACCCTTTCAGTCTTAGCAGTGACCCAAGGAGTGGCGGCTGCTGGAAGCCAGCCTTGCGTTCTGAGTCACCTTTCCGTTCAGAGATGGGGGCTCTTTTGTCAAAGCACACTTCCTTCCCCCTGCAGACACCCATGCCCTTTCCGTCACCCTGTGAAGTAGGTGGGGGCAGGTAGCCTTTCTCTTGTTTCGCTGCTGAGGAAACTCGGATTCAGAGAGGGAAGGGGAGTAGCAAAAGATCACACAGCAGAGGCCAGACTAGACTAGATGGTTCCTCCTTTTCCAGGATAGAGATTTTTCTACCCTGCTCAAAGATGTCCAAATTGAATAGTGGCCATAGCTGGCCATTTACAGAGCCATCTCTAAGCTCCAGGTGCCCCAGTCCTGATGTTCCTCTCAGCATCCCTTCTAGGTCAGTCAGGGTCAGTACTGTCATTGGAGGATCGACATGCCGGTCACAGTACACTGCAGGCAGGTGCCTGAGTGGAGCGCCTGGTCTCAGTCCCCTTCTGCATCCCTTTTCCCATAAGCTCCTGTGTCAGTGCGTGGCAGGGTGTGTGTGCTGTGTCTTCCAGACGGTGAGAACCCTGAGTAAGCAGCTTACAGGGCCAGAGGCAAGGTGACAGTGGGATGTGGGGGACTCTCTGTGCTACAGTGCTCATTCTAGAAGGGCCTTCCTGGGTGGGGGCCCCGCCTCTAGCCCTATGTACCTCAAACCTCCTTGTTCCTGCTTTCTCAAGAGTTCCATCCCTGGGAAAGAAGGCAGCAGAGGGCACCAAGCTGAAGGGTCAATAGAAGCCCAGGAGCTCTGAGGGCAGCTGGGGGCAGCCTCCTAAAGCTGAGGCCTGCTGTCCAGCCTTCCTCCATGCAGCAGTGCCAAGGAGAAAAGCCAGTGGTTGCAGGGCACCATTTCTCTCCTGAGGGGCTTTCCCAGCAGAGCTGTGCTCAGGGAAGCGATGCACAGCAAGAACGTGTGGTTCTCCCTCCCAGTCCCCTTTTCCTTTCTGATCAAAAACAAATGGCAAGCCACACAAGTCCACAGACAGTCTGACAAGGCAAAAGATAGGGAAGTCTAGGCCTGCTTTACCCCGTAGGATAGCCACTGGCCTCGTGGAGCTATTCTACGTGTTAGCCGCAATTAATGAAGATGGCATTGTGGCCCCACTGGCCACCGTCCAAGCACTCGGTGGCCACGGGTCATGGTAACTGCACTGGGTGGTATAGGTCTAGAAGGTTGCCAGCGTCACACAGGATTCCAGGAGACAGTACTGGCTCGGCTACAAGCTAGGAAAGCCTACCAGCAGCTACTAACTGAAGTTTGGAATGAGTTAGGTTCCTCTGGACCCGTCTTACATACAGGCACTTTTGCAGTGTCTATGGAGACCACATCCCTGCATTTAAGCAGCTCCGCATACGCAATTCTGTCTGGCCCACCTGGCTTCTGGCCCTATATCCGTGAGGATATCGTCTCTGCTTTATTTTTTCCTCCAGAGGAGGGATCTGACGTGTTAGTCGGCTTTCTGCTGCTCGGGCTCCTCTCCTGGTCGCTGGGCTCTGTGGTTTTGGGGTCTGTATATCAAGGCAGAGTATCATGGTGGCAGGGAATAGAGTTGTTTGCCTCGCAGTGGCTGGGCAACAGTGAGAAAACTCCCTGGTGAGGTAAAGTTACCTCCCTGACAAAGCTCACAGAACCATTATTCATCAGTGAAAAACTGTGCGGTGAGGGTGGAGCCCCCGTGACCTCGCACAGGCCTCGCTTCTGAACCCTCCGCGTCGGACCCTCACTCACGAGTTGTGGGGAGACACTTCCGATCCCCTCTGCGATGCTGAAGCAGAGAAGGCAAAGGGCCTCAAGCGTGGGGAGCACTGGCCCAGACTGCCCCCCTCCCCGGCTCTGTCAGGGTGCCCAAGGTGCTCTCGGACAATAAGCTGCGCTTTTGAGTCCTGTGCCATCATCCCTGGTTCTGCCCTGCCGCACACACAAGAAACCCAGACAGGCACGGAGCAAGAAGTCCGGAAGTCTTGCTCCTGGGTATCCATTCTTTCACTTTTGTGTGTGTGTATTTGTGAGTATCATGTGAATGGTGTGTGCGTGTGTGTGTGTGTGTGTGTTGTGAGTGAGTGTGAGTGTGAGTGTGTGTGTGTATTGTATCATGTGAATGGTGTGTGTGTGTTGTGAGTGAGTGTGAGTATGTGTGTGTGTGAGAGTGTGTGTGTGTGTATTCTATCATGTGAATGGTGTGTGCGTGTGTGTGTTGTGAGTGTGAGTGAGTGTGTGTGTGTGTGTTGTGAGTGTGTGTGTGTGTGTATTGTATCATGTGAATGGTGTGTGTGTGTGTGTATTGTGAGTGAGTGTGTGAGTGAGTGTGTGAGTGAGTGTGTGTGTGTATTGTGAGTGAGTGTGTGAGTGAGTGTGTGTGTGTATTGTGAGTGAGTGTGAGTGAGTGAGTGTGAGTGTGTGTGTGTATTGTGAGTATCATGTGAATGGTGTGTGTGTGAGTGTGTGTGTGAATTGTGAGTGAGTGTGTGAGTGAGTGTGTGAGTGAGTGTGTGTGTGTGTACATATTGAATATGTGTGCCCTGTCCATGGAGCTCCAAGGACAAGTTTGGACTCAAGAGCCTTCTGCTTTTGGTTGGCGACAGGGCCTCTCATTGGCCTGAAATATCACCAAGTAGGCTAAGCCAGCTGGCTAGTGGGTCCAGAGAGCTGTCTCCGTCTCCCACCTCACCAGCTCTGGATGACAACAAGCATGTGCCACGGCACACAACTTCTTACATGGGTCCTAGGGATGGAACTCAGTTTCCGCCATTTTGTGAGGGAAGCCCTTTACTGACTGAGCCTCCTCAGTCCCATTCTACCTTGCGAGTTTCTCCTGTGACTTTCCCCAATTCTTTTCTGAGAGTTATAATTAGTATTAGTACAAACATACAAAAGCATATTCTGTACAGGAAAGTCTAAAGGAGGCAGAAATCTGTGGATCTCGATGTGAAGAAGCCCACGGTGCCTGGTGCCCTCTCCATGCAGAGACACAGCCAGGCTCCCCTCTCCCACCCTGGCTTGGGGGTTGGGGGTGGGGTCTGTCTTCCCTGTTATCCCTATAGACACTAGTCAGATTTTCATCCCCTCCTCTTCTCCCAACTCTTCTCCTCCCTCCATTCTCAACCCCACCACCACCACCACCCTGTCCAACAGAGGAACTCAGGACGTGCCCTGTTCTGTCCTTCTGTTGTTAGCCACTTCCACTCACTCTTCCCATATGAGTGCACAGACTTCTTTTTCCAGTTGCGTAGTTTGCCCTTCGT
The DNA here is from genome assembly GCA_026225945.1 of Cricetomys ansorgei. NCBI lineage: Eukaryota > Metazoa > Chordata > Mammalia > Rodentia > Nesomyidae > Cricetomys > Cricetomys ansorgei. Next base: position 22,623,841 of record JAMJFZ010002869.1, read on the forward strand.
TTCCCTGGTTCCCTCATCAATGGGCACGCAGGTTGTGTCCAGTGACTCCAGGGAGCCTTGGTTGTCTCTGTAAGTTGTTTTGCACATGACAGCTCCATCTCAGCTGCTGGGTCAAAGGGCATGTGCATCTTCAATTGTACTATCAGTTAAACAGTCGCCCTTCATGGGAGCTGCACTACTGTTCCTGCCAGCTGAACGTAAGGTACTTGAGGAACTTTTCGGCGGCTGTAGATTATTTCCGCGTTTGCATTAAGCTCAGCATCTAAAGCTGCTTTCTCTGTAGGCCAAATATAGATGGATATGGTCTATGGGATGCTGATGTGTCTTTAGGCCTCATGCCTTTCTTCTCCTCGACCCCTGCTCTGTGCTGGGCCTAGGTCACAGACACCCTCAGCACCCACGTACAGACTGGGAAGAGAAGGGACCCACATGGGTGAGGTGTGACACCTTTACTGTTTGATCTTTCCTGTTTCCCTCAACTGTGAGAAGAAATATGGCCTTCCATACATCCTCTTAGCCCAAAGAGTGGGACCGCATGGTGCCGCCCAGCTGCGCGTGAGAAATCCTCTTAAGGAGAACCCAACTTTTGTAGTTATTAACGACAATTTTTACCCTCGGTTTAGGGAAAGAGAAAAGAAGGATAGAAAGAAACCTTCACTGCTTTTGAAGTGGCCTTGATCTAGAATGAGAGAAAGGTAGGAATCTTCACAGCCTCTTTTAGGCTGTCCTAGGCTTGAAGAGGACTAGCTGACAGTGAGTCAGACTAGCGTCTCAGCTCATGATCTGTAAACTCAATCTCTCCAACCTTTGTTCTTTTAAGTAAGAATAAACACACTAATGACAACCCAACCAACGAACCGCCGACCAATACCCGCCCCGGCTTTCGGGGCGTCAGACCTTTTATACCCTAAGCAAAAGTTCCCATAAACCCATGCAGCACCCATTCCCAAGAACAAGCTACACCTGCCAGAACGACTGCACTTAACCAATTATAGCCACCTGCATCAAGCACTCCAAATCCAATTCAGAAACATCCACCACACCTGGGGTGGGAACGCAAACCTAGTCAAAACGCCATTTTACGTTTTTAAAGAAACCAAAATAACAAACGTTTCTTTCACGTGTTCCACTACAGGATTTCTTGGGGTTTCCAGCACCCTTGTTATATCCCCAATGGGCAATATAGTCACATGATTCAAAATCAGAAAAGGATAGCAGGATGCCATGAAAGACCCTCCCTCTCTCCACCACCAGCCTCTGTCCCCTCTGACTGCCTCTTGGCCACCGTGCTCTCTGCCCATCATCCTGACATGAATGTGTGGCACGTGTGCACACGGCTTGTCTCTGCTGTGGGGACCTGTGTCCTGTGCCTTTGAGGCATTCAGCTTCAGTCCTGGCCAGTACACGAATCCCCGAATCCTACTTTCTCCGTACCTTCTCCACACCTAGTGATGTTTCCAGGTGTCTCTTTGGGGCGGCTTGGGATGCCAGTGCTCTTTGTTTTAAAGATTTACTTTCTTTTTAGTTGTGTGTGTGTATATAGGTATATAAATATGTGAATGTTGATGCATGTGTTGGTGCATGCACATGCGAGTGTTGGTACATGTGCATGTATGCATAGGTAGGTGTTGGTGCATGTGTCGGTGTGTGCACATGCGAGTGTTGGTACATGTGTATGTATATGCATAGGTAGGTGTTGGTGCATGTGTCGGTGTGTGCACATGCGAGTGTTGGTACATGTGTATGTATATGCATAGGTAGGTGTTGGTGCGTGTGTCGGTGTGTGCACATGCGAGTGTTGGTACATGTGCATGTATGCATAGGTAGGTGTTGGTGCGTGTGTCGGTGTGTGCACATGTTGGTACTAGTGCATAAAGTCCAAAAGAGGTGTCTGGTTCTCCGGAACTGGAGGTACTGCTGGCTGTGAGCCACCCAGTGTGGGTGCTTGTAACAACACTCAGATTCTCTGCAAGAGCAACACATGCTTTAATAACTGAGCTGTCTCTCCAGCCTGCCAACTGCAACGCTTACTTCAGTGGTATTATGGTCAGCCGGGAATGGGTAAGTCCACAGCAGAGCTGAATCAGTAGAATGGATAGGTGGATGGGCAGGTGGTGCCGACACTACTGAGCACTGGCTCAAGCTCTTACACCCAGTATATAAAGGATTCAAACTCATGCCCCCACTTAAATACGTGCACAGAGAGGCAGGGACAGGAGTAGTCACTCGCAGAGACCACCCAGATGGGACTCTTTCTGCAGGCTGCCTGGCTTTCAAGCTCACACCCTGTGCTTGTTAGTTATTTTGTCAATTTGATACAAGCTAGGATCATCGAGGAAGATAGAAGCTCAGTTGAAATAATACTTCTCTCTTAGTGACCACGACCAAGGCAACTTATAAAAGAAAGCGTTTATTGGGACTTACAGTTCCAGAGGGCGAGTCCGTGGCCCTTATGGTGGGGGTACGGCGTCAGGCAGGCAGCCACGATGCTGAAGCATCAGCTGAGAGCTTATGTCTTATTCCCAAATTGGAGGCAGAGAAAGAGAGCTCACTGGGAGTGGCTTCCCAAATGGCCCCGCCATCTGCAGACCAAGAATTCAAATATATGAGCCTCTGAGGGCCATTCTCATTCAAACCACCACCGCCTCCATCAGACCGGCCTCTAGACAAGTCTGCCTGGAGCTCTGTTGATCAGTGATTAATGTGGGAGGGCCCAGCCTACTATGGGTGGCACCATCCCTGGCGAGGTGGTTCTGGGGTGTATAAGAAAGAAGGGTGAGAAGGCAGGGAGAGCAAGCCAATAAGCAGCTTTTCTCCATAGTTCCCTCATGGGAACTGGGACCCCCCGTGGAAGTAGACAATCCCCATCCAAGACTCAGGGAGTCGGGACAGGACAGCAGGATGGGCCTAGTCAGATCAAACATGAGCAGGAAGGGGCTAGGACCTGGGGTCCAGAGAAGGTTCTAAAGAAGGTAGAAGGACTCAACTCAGGTGAGTGGGTGTCTGGGGCCCAAGGTAAAGAGAAAGCAACAAGAGACAGAGAGAGGGAGTGACCCTGCGAGCAGGTCAGATATCTGAGAAACCAGGCTCCAGGGCTGGCCTACTGTTGTGGAGGCTGCCATCAGAAGAGCCTTAGCCCCAAAGCTAATGCCTCTGTGGCCTCCGTGGGGCCCGGGTTGGGGTGACTGTGGGTCCAGAGGAAGCATTCGAACCCAGGGTGGACTCAGGAGAGACAAAGGCCTCTGCAGACAGACATGAAAAGTGGGAAGGCTTCTGACTTGCCAGACCCCTTGATGTGGGCTGTGACGTATGACCTGAGGTGACCTGGTCTGTTCTCATTATTTCCGGGGGCCGGAAGACCTGCTTGAGCTGACTTCCCCTCTAAGAGGCTGTGGGCAGCCTGCAGAACTGGCCAATGCTGGGCAAAACTGTGAAGGGCCTACCTCAACATGCAAGCTTTCAGTGTTCAGGACAAGGAGAAATCCATGAAACAGAGGCTCTGATCACTGTCCTCGGAGATGCCTGTGGGCACTGGCTTGGACCTCCAACATTTCCTCCCTGGAAATGGGCTTCGGGTAGCTGCAGAACACTGATGAAAGAGGTCTGGATCCAGCCACTTCTGTATTCCACAGGCCCTGGCCTGATTTGGACCCTGCTGCTGTACAGCCTGAGCCGGGCAGGGAACGAGGCAACAGCTGGGGCTGAGTTGTGCACACTCAGGGGAAAGAAACTGACCTGGTCTCTTGCCTTTTCTGGGCTGTCTTCTGGGGCAGGGCCAACCCAGCTAGAAGGAGAAGCCTTCAGAGCCCCACAGCCAAGGGTCAGCCGAGTCACAGAGACATGGAGTTCACAGGGCTGGAAACAGCCTTAGTCGTCGGCCCGAGAGAGGCCCAGTCAGTGTATAGAGCAGCAGGCACAGCTGTTCTCCCGTGTGAAGCACCCCACAGACATCACTAGTTGATCTCCACATTCTTGCTCTGCGGTGTCCTCAGCATAACTGTCTGAGTACTGCCAAGCAGCTGGAGTTCATGGGGGGAAGTCCGACCTACCAGGCATCTGAGATTGAGCCCAGCCCTCTCCTTTTCCTGAAGAGGAATTGAGAGAGGGGAAGTGGGGTGCCCGGGCCACCGTCAGACTCCATGCCCAGGGCCATACCTGTTCCATCAGCAGCAGCATTTGTTATGACCGGCTTGGCTCGTGAGTCCCTGTCTCCCTTCATTCTACAATGTAACTCTACCCTCAGACATACCAACTTGCTACAATTTCTCCAGTTATTGATGGTCTGTAGAAAACTGATGCTTGCTACCTTAGGTTGTTAATAGGAACTGAATAAATAGAATGTGGGCTGTCCATGTAAAACAGCAGTTCTCAACCTGTGGGTCACGGCCCCTTTGGGAGTCAAATGACCCTTTCACAGGGGTCGCCTAAGACCATCTGCGTACCAGACATTGACATTGTGATTCATAACAGCAACAAAATTACAGTTATGGGGTAGCAACGAAGATAATTTTATGGTTGGAGGTCAGCACAACACGAGGAACTGTATTAAAGGATCGCGCAGGATTAGGAAGGATGGGAACCAGTGATGTAAAGCAATGTCATTTGTCAATAAGAAGCAAAAGGTTGGTACAGAAGCCCTGATGGATTCTATGAGTCACCACGATAGTACGGGTGAACCCTGAGTGCAAAGCGGAAGAAACTAAGCAATGTCCTGGTGCACTTATCAGAACTACCTAGAAAAGGTGAGTCTGTAAAGAGAGAAAGCAGATGAGTGGAAGCTGGGGACTGGGAGATGGGGACTGACCGGCCGGCGGCTAAAACGTTCTGAGACTGGTTGTGGCGGTGTGTATACAGCTGTGGCAATATTAAAAGCCGTTGAGTCAGACGCTTTAGGAACTGTCTTAAAAGTGACTGCTCGGTCCTCCGACTTCTAGAGGTGGGGTGTGCCAGCACATGGCTCAGTGTCTGTCTGGAAGAAGCAGTTGACAGAGGTTGCCACTGGGTGCTACATGGCAAGGGGACTGACTGTTCAGCCCGGATAGCACAAGATCCTAGGGGTGGTGGTGTGAATTCTGTCATCGCAAAGCTGAGGGGCTATATAGGGACAGGAGGTTGTCACCACAGCCCTGCAAAGTGCAGAAAAAGCAAGAGTCTCTCTGTGAATCTGGAGCTCGCTGATTGGCTGGATTGGCTGGCCCTGCCTCCTCAGCGCACACCCTGCTCACAGCAAACTTTATCAGCTGAACCATCTCCCCAGTCCAAACCCCACCCCTCAGTGTCCTAGCAGGACTTACTTCCCAGCCCTGCCTACTGTCACTTCAGCCTTGCCCACTCCCCCTCCTGACCCTGGTCTGAGGGTCTGTCTCATTTAGCAGTTGCCATTTGTTCTGTGTCGGCAATGGACTGAGTTCTCAGCTGTGCTGTCCCCGTTAGTTCTAACCTTGCCACTAGGGTAGGTGATATGAGCTCCCTGTTTTACAGAGGACATGAGGCTCATAGGGTTGGGTGACCCTGGAATGAAGCTCTGTCCCTTCCCTGGGACTGCGGCCTGCCGTATGCTACCGTGAACACTCTGAATCCAGGCTTTCGGGTCTGGTTGTCTTCAGTATCACCTGCTGCTCTTTGCCCCACGTCCTGTAGCTGCACCAGGAGAGATGAAGAGTTCCCCATGGCCTTCTTGGGCTTCTGTCATGATGTCCTTGAAGTGGCTGTCCAAGCTGATCCTTAAAAGTACCCTGGACCCCAAGTCTCTGGGTGGCCATGGACTGCCCCCCGGGCTGGACTCTATGATTGCTTCCTAACATGCACCTGCAGGCTTCTGACCTGACTTTAAAACTCTGAGAAGGCGAAGCACAGCTGTCATCTGCATGGAAACTGAGAACTGCTGCTCAGCTCGAGCTGTCCAGAAAAGTCAATAAGCTCCTGTCCCTAGAGGTCTTCTGTCAGATGGGGTGAAGGGGCTGTGTAGCAGAAGGAACAGGCTTGGCTTCAGACTACCTCAGACTACCTTCCCCCACACCTCAGAGAGGGGTGCAAGCATATGGACTCTTTTTTTTTTTTCAAACAAATGTTCTCAACACAGGGCGGGTGAGACGGCTCAGCAGGCAAAAGTACTTGCTGCCAAGCCTGAGGACCTGACTTTGATCTCTAGGACCCACGTGACAAAAGGGGAGAGAACCAACCGGGCTCCCGCAGGTCGTCCTCTGACCTCCACGCTGTTATGACACGCAGGCTCCCCCGACCCCAACATTCGCACACAATAAATAAACGTAATTTAAAAATCGAAAACTATTCCCAGCCCAGAGAAACCTCCAGAAAACTCTGCGATGCCCTGGGTAGCTGTAATCCAGCGTTGACACCCCGTTTTGTTACCACATCTACCTTGGGGGTCTTTCCTTTTCAGTACGTCCCTCACCCCTGCCAGGGAGCAGCCTCACTCACGGTGAGCTCTGTCCACAGAGAAGACGCGTCACTGTTGTGAATGCTTTTGGACTCGGCACAGATGGCTCTCTGTGTCCTGGTGTCCTGTTTGCTTGATTTTAGGACTTTCTCTTTGGGCTTCCTTCCAGACTCCTGGGGTAGCTGCAGGAACAGAACAAAGAATTCCTGTGGCAGCTCCTCCTCATCAACACGGACACTGTGTCTCCCTCCTCCTCCTCCCCTCCTCTTTGTCCCTGACTCAGTAGAACACTAAGACTCAGGCCCAGTTGGGGTTTTGTTGTTGTTGTTTGTTTGTTTGTTTGTTTTTTGCCTTACAGGCCTCACTGAGTTATTATTCTCAGAGCCAAGAATGGATGTCCTTTTCACCTCTGCCCCAAGGTTGAAATGGGAAATCAGCACCAATGTAGTCTTCGGGATGGGCACTTTTGTTTTGGCAGCGGTGGCGGCGCTGGCAGTGGTGGTGGTGGTGGTGGTGGTTACACGTGGCATGTGCAGGTGTCGTACAGATGTGGAGTGGTGTGTTCGTGAGTGCATGCTAATATAAAGGCCAGAGGCTAATACTGGATGTCTTCCTTCATCATTCCCTACCTAATTTTTTTAGACAGGATCTCTCGCTGAACCTGGAACTTGCCATTTTGTCTAGGCCGTCTGGGGAGCCAGCTCCAAGGGTCCTCCCATCTCTGCCCCTCCTTCCACAACTAGGCTACAGACCTGTGCTCTCACACTTGGCTTTTATGTGTGTGCTGGGGATCTGAACTTGGGCCCTCAGGCTTGCACAAAAAGCAATTATTCACAGTCGGCATCCTGCCCTGGATGCTGCTTTTTGGGGACTGGGGAACGGCTCTCCTCAGCCTCTGCCTGTTCCCCATTTTGCTTCATAGTAAATAAAGCACAGTGGACATGAGGAATGAGGTGGATGTGGGTGGGATGAGCTGGCAGGTGACCGCAAAATACAGGTATCCCCTGTGAGAAGCAGGCAGGACCGCCAGCATCGTTACCTAGAGAGACCTAGGTGAAGGGTTCCCATGGGCCAGGCTTCACCAGCTCCGTGGAGCAGACAGAAAACTGTCGGGTTAGGTGCTTTTCACCATCGAAGCAGTGTGCAATCATTGTAACGATTTGCGCCACCTCCCTGCACGCCAGAACTGTCTAGAACATTGCCTTGCATGACTGTCTGGAAATTATCCCTTGTGCAATTTATATGTCTCTGTGTGTATACGTTCCCGGATAAAATTTTAGAAAAAAAAAAAAAAAGGGTGATAGAACTTTCTTTGCCAGCTATTACAATGATACGCAAATGTGGAACTTAAAAAAAAAATCACCTTCTAAAGTTAAAGGTTTCAACCTGTTAAAAAAAAAACCAACTCTTTTTATTGCGTTTATTCGTTCGCAGTGAGGGAATATGCGCCACGGTGTGTGTGTGTGTGGAGGTCAGAGGGCACGTTGTAAGTGTCAGGTCTGTCCTCCCACCGCGTGAGTCCCGGGGATCAAACACGGATCCTCAGGCTTGGCCGCAAGCCCTTTTACTCACTGAGCCATCTCGTTGACCCAGTTTTTTGGAGACTTTTTAGTGCAGTAGTCTTACACAGATTCCAGAGCCTGGCCCTAGGCATCTCATCTTGGGAGCTTTATTTTGATTCCGCCCCAAACATCCTCTCTCCAAGTCCCGTATACACACCCTGGAGTTGAGATTTAGACTCTCCGGGGGACACGGTCCAGTCTGGTGCCTCGGGTGTGAGACTGGCAGAGCTCGCACCGCCTCTGCGAAGTTCTTCCTGCCTTCTCTTCCTCTCTTGGAGCCTTGCCCAGCATGTCCGGTCCTTGCCAGAAGTCATGATGGTAGGCGGGTGATTTGGCTTTTTCCTAGTCCTTCTATCTCCCAAACCCTCCAATTTCGGCCCAAGCCTAGTATACAAGAGGTCTCAATTCTCCCAGGAAAGCTCTTCCCGGAGCTCACTGGGCATCAAAGCCTCTGGCTCTTAGCCAGGTGCTCTCCTTCAGGTAAGTGGCAGTCAGCCAGAGCCCCAGGCTGCCACCCCACTGCTCAGACCCCCAATGGGGTTTCTGACTTCTTCCCTCTTAGGTTCATCAGGCCTGTGACAGAGCCTGAACCTGCCTCACTGTCCCAGGAGACAGAGCCCCCCCCCTCTTCCATCCAGAGCTGCTCAGAACATCCCAGAGAAAATAGGTGCTGAGGTTCACTGTGGACTTCCTGGACAACTGACCACAGGCACGTGGAGGCAGCATGCTGCTCCTGAACAGCTTGGGGGAGCGGGGAGTGCATTAGAGTCATTGCTTGAGCCACACACTGAAGGACATCTGTCTTGGAAGGCTTCTGTTTGTGGCAGAGCTCCTTTGTAACCCTGGCCTAGTTCCTTGAGGCTGTCAGTTCTGTTCATGAAGGCCCTGTCACTGTCACATGTCAAGCCTGCTTGCCTCTTTATCTACGATCAAAGATCTCAGGGTACAGTGGCCTCAGCATCTGCTGTCAGGAGGGAGGGCGTGGGTGTAAGAGTCTCTGCTCTGCCAGCAGATGACAGGGGAAGCGCCAAGAAGGTTCAGCAGCCACCCGCTGACGCAGGGGTCACAACCACAGGCAAAGCTCAGCGTGTGGCAGCCCAGAGATTACAGTTCCTGCCTGCTCCCTGTGGACAGCTGAGAGCTCAGGTTTCCCTGTGTTACCTGTCTTCAGCTTGGTTATGGCAGACACCGTGTGGCTTTGTCCCTTGAGTCTCTGTCACTTTTCCAACCTAGCATGAAGTCCCTGAGGCTTTGGCTTCTCCAACTGCTATACCTTGCCTGGAGACAAGGGCTATAGCCTTTGACAAGAGGCCTCTAGGCAGAAAAAAAACCAAAAAACACCACCCCAAGGGCTTTGAGCCAGCCTCTGGCATGTTCATTCTCGGTTTGGACCTGGAGGGACCTCGGGAAGCTGACTTGCCTGGAAAGCATCTTCAGAGCCGTGTTGTGTTGGCCAATGATGCTTGTCACGGCCAGGTGTGTGGACCACCCTGGCCTGTTCATCCACTCCTAGAGCAGGAAAAGGTCCTCCCTGTGGTTTGTCACTTGGTCAAGGAAACTGGATTCTCTTGGAAACGGTGTCTGTGTTCATGTCAGGCTGCATGTCTCCCATGCACTTCACCTCATGGGTCATCACCGGGACCAGACGTTAGCTCTCTCGCAGCTCCCCCCCCCTCTAATCCAAAGACAGTCAAAAAGGGCTGAGAAGATTTCTTCCTTTCTCTCTCTCTTTCAAGGCTGCTGTAAGAACAGTGAAGATTTCTTTCTTTCTTCCTTCCTTCCTTCCTTCCTTTCTTCCTTCCTTCCCCCCCTTTCTATCCTTCCCTTCTCCGTCATGAGCTAGAGAGGGTAAGAAAGCGCAGTAACAAACTGTTACAGCTGAGCTTGTAGAAGGGCAGAGAGGATTTTGCAGTGAACAGTCCTATCTACCACTTTCCCTTCATGTTTTTCCGTTTGCACTATACATGCCTTCATCTATCCATGAGTTCACTTTATTTTTGTGAATTCCAGAGAAAGTTCTAGACCTCCCTGTGTATGTTAGCGTGTGGGTTGTTAACTACAGGGCTCAGTATTAGATTACTGTTCTTTTCTGCTTTGGTATAACACAGACATATGAGCAAAGTAAACAAACACATATGTAAGTATACATCGTTTGAACTTCACATTGATTCATGGAATCTGTTTTCTTTGCCCCTGGCTTCGATTCCGTGTGGGCTTTTGTGATTCACCCATGTGGTTATTCGTCAACGGATCTCTTCATTGCTAGTTGTTCCCTTGTGTGGGGAGCCCAGCCTTCTTCATCCCCCTCCCGCCGATGGGTACCTAGGCCAGTTTGGAGTTATTGTAAATTAAGCTACAGTGACCATTTCCTTGCCTGTCTTTTTTTTTCTGGTTGTTTGAGATATAGTTTCTCTGTTGTAACTCTGGCTGTCCTGGAACTCACTCTGTAGACCAGGCTAGCCTCGAACTCACAGAGATCCACCTGCCTTCTGCCTCCCGAGTGCTGGGATTAAAGGTGTGCTTTAAAGCATACCTTTAAGTATACGCTAAAGTATGATTAAAGCCCCTTGCCTATCTTTTTATAGATGGGACTGAGGGAACATACTAAGGAGTGGGACCTGCCATGGAGCCCATGTGTTCAGGTCATGACAACCTGCCCTGTCATTTTCCAAAGTGGTTGTGCCAATTTACATTTATACCAGCAAATCTGAGAGCCTTCTGCTACCTGAGCTGCCCTCAGCAAAAGTGGTAGGGATGGTCCTTGTTTCTGTCAATCTTGTGGTTTCGCCATGGTGTCTCCTTGTGGTTTGATTTGCATGTCCCTAGTGACCAAAGACTTTTAGCACCTTTTCACCTGCATATTGGCCCATGCGTGCCGTCTTTGAAGAATCTGTTCAGATTTTTTGACTTCTATTTTTTAATTGACTTGCCTGTCCCTCATAAAGTATGTGCTTTGCAAATATTTCTCCCCAGATCGATAGGCAGAAGAGTGTGTGTGTGTGTGTGTGTGTGTGTGTGCGCGCGCGTGTGCGCATGCACAGGTGCATATGTGTGTGGAAGGCAGAGGACAAACTCGGGTGTTGTTCTTCAGGAAACTTCCACCTTTTTTGAGACAGAGTTTGAATAAGAATGTCCCCCATAGGCTCATATATTTTAATGCTTAGTCATCAAAGAGTGGCACTATTTGAGAAAAACTGGAAAGTGTAGTCTTATTGGAATGGGCGTGGCCTTGTTGAAGAAACTGTGTCACTGGGGGTGGGCTCTGAAGTTTCAAAAGCCCAAGCCAGGCCCAGTGACTCTCTCTTCCTGCTGCCTGTTGCCCTTGGATCCAGATGTAGAACTGTCAGCTACATCTCCAGCACCAAGTCTGCCTGCGTGCCATCATACTTCCAGGCATGCCAGTGATGGACTAAACCCCTGAAACTGTAAGCCAGTCCCAGCTAAATGCTTTGCTTTATAAGAGTTGTTGTGGTCATGGTGTCTTGTCACAGTAAAAGTAACCCTAACTAAGACACAGGGTCTTTCACTGGCCTGTAACTCCTCAGTGCTGGTACTGCATGCCCAGCTTTTTATGTGGGTTCAGGGTATCGAATTCAGATCTTCATACTTTCATGGAAAATACTTTACCTACTGTGCTGCCACCCCAGGCCTGAGCAGAAATTTTCAACTCTAACAAATACACACACACACACACACACACACACATACACACCCACACACACACATGTTGCTTTCCACATCTTGTCTCATACCTTTGCCTACCGGCTGGAGTGAGTTTAGGGGGAGAAAGACCAGAGCCCCATGAGAACTGTAGGCAGACAAGCAGGCAGCTTAAGCAGGAGACTGGAGAAGGATATGTAGGTTCTGTGGAGGGTGATAGACAGCAGCCTTTCAGGGGAGTCCTTTCAGGATGAGAATACCTTGAATACTAGGGTGCCGTGGACCGACCCAGCTGGGTCCCCTAAGTCTGGGGAGAATCAGGAATCTGGTACTCAGGTGGGCAAGGAGTCCGCGAAGTGACAAACAGACACAGACACAAGAATGTGTTGAATCTGAGTGTAATTTGCAGCAGCGAGCATCAGACTTATATATTATTTTTAATACAGGGAAACATAATCACACAAGAATGTGAATCGTGCCAAAATACGTCAGGCCTCTTTTGTGAATTGTGTCAAAATAAGTCTGGCCTCTTTCAAGGAAATGCTGTTAAAGGATACAATATGTGAGACCAGATTGTACCTTACAATGTGTAAGACAATGTGGTTACAGTTGGCATACAATGTGGTTATGGTTGGCATATCAGTAAGTATACTGTGGTTAATAATTTTTTAGAAGCCGGTTATTGTACTGGTTTGTAACAGAGGGTATCTACTTTTTGAAACTGAGATCAGGATCAAAATCAGGAGTCACAATTTCAGGGGCTTTTGGAGTTTGCTCGACATCTTTCACATCCATCTTAGGTGGGCGGACACTGGAGAGCATTGCAGCCACGCTCCATGGAATAGAATAAAGAGAAGGAGAACGATAGCTATCAGACCACAGCCAACAATCGTAACTAGGGTACCACAGGAGAACATCCCTCTGTTACTAGGGGCACCAGCCAGGCTTTCCAGGAGACCAGCTTCCATGAAGCTTTAGCCTCTATCCACGGAGCAGGAGTTTAGGCCTGTCACGCGGACTCCACTGGAGTTGGCTTTAGCCTCTATCCACAGAGCAGGAGTTTAGGCCTATCACGAGGACTCCACTGAGTTGGCACTGGAGTTGGCGTGGCACTAGGGCACTGGCATGAATTCTTTAGGAAGTGGGAACCACGGAAGCTATTAGAATAGGGAAGCACAATGTTAGGTCCCCATGACTCAAGCTAGAGCCTGGAACAGTTTCCACTCGGTCATCCAAGAGGAGCAGCCTGAAACTCAGGATGCAGAGAGGACTGAGGGGGAGGGACCCATGCCTCTGTGGGTCAGCAAAGATCTGGTCTAGGGAACAGGATGTCAAAGGCTCCTTCCCTCAGTGCTGGGGCTCTAGGGAAGCTACTTAAATACTTAGAGCCAATGCTCCCAGTGACTCCAAAACCCTTAGGGTCCCAGCCCTCCTATAACTTCACCCCCTTCCACACTCACCCCTGTCACCTGCTCCCATCCCTGAAGTTCCTCCTGGAACAGAAGCCCCTAAGGCTTAAGCCCAGGCTCCTTCCACCTGGACATCTCTCCCCTAGACACATGCAGTTTCCAATCCAAAGTCATCGCGTACTGGGGTCCTCCCTGGCCCTTCCTCTGCAGTTCCGTTGTCCACCCCACTCCACCTACCTGTCTTCTCTCTCTGAAATGCAAATGCCTGAATGCTTTATGGGGTTCCTTTCTCTTTCTTTCTTACCATTTTGTGCACTGCTGTTACCTATAGAATTCCTATATTCTATATAGTCTATAGTGGACCAGTCACTCTTAAGAACCCAGTGAGCAACCTCTGACAACTTACACTGGATGGTGCAGGTCTCTCATTCATGGTGATAATTACGTGGGTGTGGACAGGTAAAAATGGAGCTAGCTGCTGGATGTCCAGGCACCTGTGGGACGCTCTAGTGCATCCAGGAAGCCCTAATGTCTACAGGAGGTCCAGGTCCCTGTCCAGGCTGGATGCCCACCAGTGTCTGTGGGACAACTGGGTGCCTGAATGATGTCTGTGTATCTGTGAGTTGGCTGAGAGCCTGCATAATACCTGGACATCTGTGGGATTCTCTGGTGCCTGCAGGAGTTTCTGGTGCCTGCAGGATATCTAGGTGCCTACAGAATGTCCAGGTGCCTGCTGGATATCCAGGCATCTGCAGGATGCCCTGCTGACACGTGGAGGTGACCCTGGTGCCTGTGAGATGCATGGGAGCCTGTGGGAGCCAGTGGGAAGACTAGGTACCTGTGTGAGGTCGGGTGTCTGTGTGATGTCTGGGCATCTGCAGGATTCCCTGGTGCCTGAGGGAGGTCTTGGTACCTGCAGGTGGCTCTGGTGCCTGTGGGATGTCTGGGTGCCTGCAGGAGGCCCTGGTGCCTGTGGGATGTCTGGGTGCCTGCAGGAGGCCCTGGTGACTACCAGATGACTGGGTGCATATGGAAGGTCCTGGTGCCAGTGGATGTAGTGTGCCTGAGTGATGTCTGGGTTCCTGCACTATGTTTGGGTACCTAATGGATGTCTGGGTACCCTTGGGATGACCAGATGCCTGGGGTTGCCTGGGGGAAGTCTCGGTGCCTGCATGATGTCTGGGTGCCTGCAGGATATCCGGGTCCCTGTGGGATGCTCAGATGCCTGCTGGAGACACGGATGCTGTGAGAGGTCCTGGTGACTTCCAGATAACCGGGTACCTGAGGGATGACTGGTTGTCTGCAGAGGCCCTGGTCCCTGTGAGATGTCAGGGAGCCTGTAGGATGCCCCAGGGCTTGTAGGATACCAAGGAGCCTGCTCAGTGCCTGGGTTTGGGTGGTGAGGCCCAACTTCAGGCCAAACACTTCTCATGCTTGCTCTTGGGCTAGTATGGGCCAGGTCAAAGTCCACAATCAGAGCAGCCTTCTGCCTCCAAAGACCATGGTGAACCCCGCCACCCATTCTCCTGCCACACAAGCTTGTCTTTTTTTTTTTCCTTTTTTGAGGGCACAGGGTAGGAGGGTGGAATGGGGAGGAACGGGAAGAGGATGTTATTGAGATACATTGTATGAAACTCAAATTATTAATAGAAGTATTATAAGAACGGAAACGACGGAGCTGTCTATGTTCAAGCCACGTGCACATCTCACAGCTTGCCGGTTGCTCTTCAATAAAGGTTTCAAAACCTTCTTCAGGGATGTACTCTGACACCCCCATGCTTTCCTGAAACCACTTGGGCTGAAGTTAGCCACTGTGTCCATCCTACTCCTGTTGCACTGAGCCCCTTCCTGCACCGTAGCTGGCTGTTTCTGTGTGTGTCTTACTATAATAAGTGCCCTAGGTGGGGGCTCATCTGTTGATCCCATTCCCTAAAGGGCCTTGGCTGTATACACGTTAAATCAGCAAACAGGGTTGGTTCAGCCCCTAGTTGTCGCCTGCTGCAGGATGGGCTGACCATTTCATTCTGTGTTTTATTCTCAGCCCTACTCTAGATGCTGCCAAAGGAGAGGGAGAGGAGGAGAAAGATGACATGAGGCCTGGTCTGCCAACCACCCCGAAGAACTGTGTCCCTCGCCGGGGCATCAGTGTCCTGGAAAAGCTGGTGAAGACCTGCCCTGTGTGGCTGCAGCTAGGGCTAGACCAGGCAGAGGCCGCCAGGATCCTACAGCGAGAGGTGACCGGGGTAAGTCAGCTCTGTCTACCCCAGTCAGGCAGGTATAGCTATGAGGGGCTCGGGATGCTCCCCACAGAAGTGGCTGCATGCAAACAGCTACTCTCTGCTCTCCTCGCCTCTATCTGTTCCTCTGTCACAGTGTTCGTCTGGAATCAGCAGCGGGGAGGTGGAGCGTGTGCCGGCAGAGGCTTCCTGGGCATTCGGACACCAGAGATATAGGACTGTGCCGGCTTCCTCTGACTCCGAGAGAGTGAGCCATAGATGATGGATGGAAGGAAGGAAGGAAGGAAGGGAGGGAGGGAGGGAGGAGAGAGAATGGATGGATGGAAGGAAGGATGGATGGATGGATGGATGGGAGGAAGGATGGATGGATGGAAGGATGGATGGATGGATGGATGGATGGATGGATGGATGGATGGATGGGAGGAAGGATGGATGGATGGAAGGATGGATGGATGGAAGGATGGATGGATGGATGGATGGGAGGAAGGATGGATGGATGGAAGGATGGATGGATGGATGGATGGATGGATGGATGGGAGGAAGGATGGATGGATGGAAGGATGGATGGATGGATGGATGGATGGATGGATGGGAGGAAGGATGGATGGATGGAAGGATGGATGGATGGATGGATGGATGGGAGGAAGGATGGATGGATGGGAGGAAGGATGGATGGATGGGAGGAAGGATGGATGGATGGAAGGAAGGATGGATGGATGGATGGGAGGGAGGATGGATGGATGGATGGATGGATGGATGGGAGGGAGGGAAAGAGGGAGGGATGGGGTGGGGGGAGAAGGAAGGATTGATAATGCCAAGAGGATGGATAGAGGCTGGCTGGGAGAAGACGGCCGGGTTAAGCGTGAGTAGATTAGATGGCGGATGGGTAGACAGAGCTGACCACATGACAGTGGATGAATGAGTCAGAGCATCTCCCATGTTCCTGTCACCCCCACACGTCTTCTCAAATGCCACTCCATTTGAAAACAGCATGTAATTTGTTTTAAATATAAAAGTGATCCATATATGCAATCATTATTTTTAAAAAAAAACAAGCTGGACAGAAATGAACAAAGTTGTCAGAAGTAAAATGTCTCATAAAGGCTTTTTCCACCCACACCGGGCCAACTCACTCCCAGAAGGCTGGTTTGTTTTTTGTTTTTTTTTAAGTTAGGGCAAAATACACATCATATCACATAAAAAAGAGCCATTTAAAGTATACCACAGGCATTTAGTGTGCGGCCACTGCCTCCGTCTGGTTCTGAGACATTCTCTTTACCCCCGAAGCACAGCCCGCAGCCTCTACCCACTTCCCCTCTCCACCCCAGGACCCACTGTGCTCCCACAATCGTTTTAACAGAGGCCAGTGTCACATCCTTCTAGTCATCATCTTCCACACGGCGTCCCGTGCCTCAGCAGCCGTATTCCCCAAGGATTTGCTGCGCCTTCTCAAGAATAAGCCACAATCCCCTAATGACCTAACAGCTATTGCTACTGTTTCCCAGGAGCCACGGGGAGGAAGTGGCAGAGCCGGGATTTGAACCTGCGCAGTCTGAGTGCTCCTAGAATCTATCTCACACTGTGTCTCTTTGACACTGGGGACTCTCGCTTCCTAGCTGTTCTCATCTGGGTGTGGCTCGTGGCACTTCTCTGTCTCCTGGGAATCATCCTCAGTCTAGGACTTGGGGCTCAGACTCTCTCACCCCAAAATAAGATCCACGGAGCTGTCATTTCTGCCTGAAAACTGGAATGACTAGAAGCCAGGAGACAAAGCAAAGGCCCAGCCACCCCACCACAAGCTGTAGGGCCAGGAAGGTGATGATGTCCAAGTCCACCCAGCCCACCCCAGCCCGTAGGTCAGCCTGGGTGTCCATAGATACCTCTTTTCCCACAGGAGTACACCGTAGGAAGCAGGGAGGAGGCAGGGAGATGCTTGGCTGTGTACTCCTCTCACTAAAGGTTTCTAGTCCTTCAGTGACCGGAGCCCACACAGCAAGTACCCTTAGCAGCCCGGACTTTCCCTTGAGACTCTGACAGGATTCACTCCTCCATTCTCGGGAGGAAGGAGCTTAGAAGCGGGTCGAGGAGCGAGCTGGTGGCTGGTATATTATTAGTTGCTTGTCTTTGCCGTGACAAACACTGACTGCGGGAACTTATAAAAGAAAGAGTTTATTTGCATTTACAAAGGTCACAGAGGAATGAGTCCATCACGGAGGGGAAGTGGCAGACACGGCTACTGGAGCAGCAAGGCGAGGGTTAACACGCACAGAAGCAGAAAGAACAAACTAGTAGTGAGACACATTACTCTCCAAGTAAAGTTTACCCACCCCAGTGTGCCACACTTCCTCCAGCAAGCCACACCTCCTAAACCTCTCCAAACAGCACCACCAACTGAGGACCAGGTGTTCAAATGCCTGACACTACGGGAGACATCATTCAGACCCCTGCAGCGGGCCCTCAGGAAAGGAGTGTGGGAAGATGGGGACTAGACCAGCCGTGCTCAACCTGTGGGTCATGACAATCCCTTTGGGGACTGAATGGCCCTTTCACAGGAGTCACCTGAGACTATCCTGCATATCAGATATTTACATTATGGTTACTATGATTATTATTCATAACAGTAGAAAGATTACAGTTATGAAGTAGCAATGAAAATAATTTTATAGTGGGGGGGGGTCACCACAACGTGAGGAACTGCATTGAAGGGTCGCAGCATTAGGAAGGTTGAGAACCGCTGCGCTAGCCTGAGTAGTGAGGAACAGACCAGACCCCCTGCCCCTTCCAGAAGAATACTGAAGATGGGGCGGAGTCAGACCACAAACTGGGGCAACAGGAGCTGTGACTAGGGTGGGGCTCGGTGCAGTGTATGTGCTGTGTTTAGCAAGCACCCCACACGCCCCCTGGGTACCATCCTCTCCTCAAAAAGCACTAAAACACGACAGCTCCCAGCCCCCTAAGGGCCGAGATGGTTCTGTCTGGGTTGCTTGTGCGCACCATGATTGTGCTGTCCAGATGTCACCTTGTCGTCAAGCAGCCTCTGCCCTCCTCCTATTTCGTGAGCCACGAGGAGGTCTGAGTTCAGGTTTCCTCAGTGCCAGACTTTTAGAGCCACCAGTGTCCTGGAAGAAAGTCCTCAAGAAGCAGCAGAAGGAGGAAGGGGTAGACTCACCGGAGGATTCAGGCAGTGTGGAGTGCACGCCCCAGGGCTCTGTCACCTGAGGGCCTGGGGGCATACCTTTCTGCCAGGAACAGCCTTGGGGTAAAAAGATGCAGAGCCGGCTGTAGGAGGCAGGATTAGAGTCTAGAAATCTAGGGAAGACCAGGTGCTATGCAGGCAGCCAGGCTGCTGCCCCTGGGGAATGAGGTCACCTGCTCAGGTTATGAAGCTAGTGAGGGGCAGACCCGAGTCCAGGCCTACCTGGTGCAGAGTGGGGACACCAGCAAAGGAGAAACAAGTACAGTCACCTCATATCACCATATTGCACCTGCACATTGATCACAGATGGAAAATGTGTGGGGAGATGGTCCCATCTATACTGAATAGTACAGACCCTAGACGGTACGGGATAACTCCCATCTATACAACACTGTGCCGGCTTCAAGAAGACAAATGATTTAGGGATAGTTTAGAGTAGAGGGGGATGTGAGCAGGGTGTCTCGAAATTCAGGTGTGTTAGCCAAGGACAAGGGTATGTTCTGAGAAGTGATCACTAGGCCATTTTATGATTGTTGAGCCAACATCCCATAATGTACTTAGACACGCTAAGATCCTTGTAGCCATTCTGCCAGCTGAGCATAATCAGTATCCCCTTCCCAGGTGAGGAAGTCGAAGTACAGAGACATTGACTCATTTGCCTAAAGTCACACAGCTAGGAAGAGCAGGGCTGGGGATGTAGCTCAGTGAGTTCCAGGCCAGCATGGACCATAATGT
Source organism: Cricetomys ansorgei (assembly GCA_026225945.1). Lineage (NCBI taxonomy): Eukaryota > Metazoa > Chordata > Mammalia > Rodentia > Nesomyidae > Cricetomys > Cricetomys ansorgei. The sequence goes on from JAMJFZ010002869.1 coordinate 22,643,040, forward strand.
AGGACTCTCTTCCAAAGAAAAAAGGAAAAAGAGGCTCGTGGCGTGATCTTCAAAAATGCTGGGAAAGCCTTTGGCTGCACAGTGTGGTTCACGCAGATCGAGCAGTGATGTCATTTTGAAAAACACAGGCACCATGGGTGGTCCCTGTGCTGTAAGTCAGATCTCCTGGGCCCACCTCCTGTAACACAGTGAGAGGCAGCCTTGGTCATGCCTCCAGCCAGCTCTCTTGTTCCCAGTGCCTGTGTAACCTTGGCCACATCCACTTCCTTCCCTGGGACCTGCACTCCCAGCAGCCTCTTCTCTGATAAGGAGTTGGGAACACTGTGGCCTTTTTTAAAGGGGGAAAAATCATATGTATCCAGCAACAGGGCAATCAGAAAGCTGCCTTTATTTATTCTGCACTCAGGCTGGTTTGTTATTTCAGTTAGACTGGATTTAGAGTTATGGAAAAGTTGCAAGCATAGAACAGAGTGTGCCCTGTGCCCTGAGAACAGAGCGTGCCCTATGCCCACCCGCACGCAGGCTCCCCCGCTGACAGCAGCTAACCAACACTTGCCAGAGTTGCTGTATCAGTCCTGGTACATTAGTGTCTACTAAAGCCTGGACTTGGTTTTACCTGATGATCTCTGTCTGTCCAGGATACCGTATGCCACGCAGTCATCAGACCTCCTTTGTCTCCTCTCGGTTGAGACAGATTTGGGAAGGACAGATTGGACATTTGGCAAGATGTTTGTCTAGCGGTTAGGCGTAGCTTGAAGGGTCTCGGTGGAGTGACAGATGCAAAGCCAGTGCCAGCCTATCATTCAAAGGTTCTGTGTTAGTCACGTGCTGCTATGATGAATTCCCGAGAGAACAGTTTAAAAGATGAAGGATTTACACAGACTTGTGGTTTGAGAGATCTCAGTGTTCTTATTTGGTTTACAACATCGTTATGGAGCTGAAGTGAGGCTGAATGGCATGGTAGAGAGCCAATGGCAAGGAAAGCCCATCACCTCATGGTGACAGGAAGTTAGCAAAGCCTATCAGCTTATGGTGGATAGAGCACACACAGCCAGACGGGCAGGGGGCAGGGCCATATAAGGACCCACCCCCGACTGACCTACTTCCTTTAGTCAAGCCACACCTGCTAAGGTTTCCAAAGCCTCTGAATTAGCACCCTGAGTCAGGAATCTTGGCTTAAAATCTTTACCACATGAATCTGCAGGGGACATTTCCTATTCAAACCACAGCAGGCATCAAATAGCAACACAACGTATCCTGGTGGTGTTGGCTTTGCTCGTTGCTAGTCTGTGATGTCTTTTCCCTGGTACTCTTTGGAAGGCAAGCCACTCTGCTGTAGGAATGGCCACCTTGCCTACTGGGCCACAGGACTCCAGATGGCATTGGAATTCTGCATAAGAATCATCTCTTTCCTCCTGTCTGCTTATTTAATCACTTACATAAATATGTAATTGGGAGACTAGTCTTATACTTTGGGTACAAACTAACTTGCAGTCTAGTGTTTGTACCCCTGCTACGGGGCCAAAGGTCAACCTCGGGTACTGTTTCTCAGATTGGTTGTTGTTGTATTTATTTGTTTGTTTGTTTGTTTGTTTATTTATCTGGACAGGGTCTCATAGAACCTCGAGCTCAATGAAAAGACTAGGCTAGCTGTCTCTGCCTCCTCAGCGCTGGGATTCCAAGCACACACCACCACACCTGGCCTTTTGCACAGGTTCTGGGGATCAAACTCGGGTCCTGAAGCTTGCAAGGCGAACACTTCACTAAGCCATCTCCCTAGCCCCTAATTTGCAACTTTCGTGGGATGTTGTCCACAGAAGTCTCTCAGGTGGCTTGCGGTGGTTAGGTTTTCTTTCAGCTTGACACATCTAGGGTCATCTGGGAAGAGGGAACCCATTGGGTTGGCCTGTAGGCAAGTCTACGGGCATTTTCTGGATTCGTGATTAATGCAAGAGGGCTAACTCACCGGGGGCGATGCCCTCTCCAGGCAGGTGGCCCTGGGTTGTTTAAGACAGCATGTAGAGCAAGCTTGCAAGCAGTTCCTGTGTCCAGGTTCCGGCCTTGAGTTCCCACTGTGATTTTCCTCAGTGACGGACTATAAGCTGTAAGTTGAAATAAACTCTTTCCTCCTCGGGTCACTTTTGATCATCGTGCTTGTCACAATAATAGAAAGCAAAGGACATGGCTCTGTGTCCCTTTGACCCCAGTGCCCTAGGATTATGAGTACAATATCCTTGCCTGCTTTCTGTTTGGAGCACTTCGTTCTTTTCTGACCATACAAGATACTGTTGCCGTGTATACTCCCTGCCTCAGCCCTGGGACCAGCCGCACCCTATGTCTCCAAGGACTTCTGCTTCCTTTGCTTAAGGAGCTTTCCTGGAAGCCAAGGTCTGTGTGTGACCTGTGTCTGATGCTATTGAGTTGTCATGGCTTCTAGCTTGAAGATAGTTTTCTACACTAGTGGGGGAGGGGTACACGCGCCACTCGGGAGTGTGGCGCTCAGAGGACAAGAAATTGGTTCTCTCCTTCCACCGTGTGGGTTTTGGGGACCGAACTCAGGTCATCATCAGATTGGGTGGCAAGTGTTTTTCCCGACTGAGCTGTCTCACTAGCCCTTAAAAGATAACCTTCGATGAGAGAAGCCTCTGGCGCGTTGGTCTTTGGTAGCGAGGGTTTAGCTTAAGAGCTGTGGGGATGCATGCTGTCAGGTGGACTGGCAGATGAAGGGTGGGTAGAACACAAGAGTGCTAATTTCACGCAGGCACGTTTCTTGGGAAGCCCTGTTTCCCTGTGCATGCAATGGGGCTGAGGCCAGGGTAAAGTGGCACTGACCATGGTATGGGGGCTTAGCGTTTCTTCCCTCTCTCATCCTTGTGGCAGCCCCGTGGAACAGGGGCACACTCCGCACTCACTCTTAGGAAACGGCCCTGCAAGGGGAACACCTGGCCTGAGTTTGGCTTCCAATTATGGCGTCTCACTCAATTCCACCAATCGGCTGCCTTCAGAGGCCTAAAGCATTACAGCACGTGAGCCCCCAGCCCACTTGCTTATTCCTTTGGCTTGGCTTAAAAAGAAAGGATTTTCCCATCTAAACATATCCCCAGACCTGCTGGGCCGTGAGTGGGGGCACTACATGTAGGGCTGGGACGTTCAGATCTCTTCCTCCAGTTCTTGGGAAGCTAATCCCTCCATTGGCACCTAGTCATGTTTCTCCTTTCTGAAAGAGGAGCCTTTGGTGCACTTTAAAAGCTCCCTCGGTGACTCTGAGCTGTGGCCAGCCTTGAGAAATGCTGCCTGGGCCTCGCCATGGCCATGTCGTAAGTCAGGGGAATGGCGAGCTGCAGCTTCCCCATGCCTCACAACGAGTCTCGAGCAATGTGTCCTTCAGTCCATTTCCAGGTCTCTGATCTTAAGCGTGCACTCCCCAGCTCTATTGGGGTGGGGCCCAGGGTAAGAGGACCTTGGCTGCAGGTGGACTATCAAAGACCCATGAGCCCAGGATGGCCACTGCTGCCCAACTAGCCCTACAGTTTTGGCCTTGGTGAAACTGGATGCATTCTCATGGGCATCATGGGAAATTCCTTCAACTGCAAACAGCTATGGTTATATAGGTCCAAGATGAAAGATGAAAACGCAGCCGTTTAGAGTGTATCTAGATTTGAGGTTGTATGTATTTGTTTGAGGGTATTGCTGTGGCTGTGTAATTCTTTGCCTGAGTCTTTTTTCTGCCCCAGCTATTGCTAAAAACATTGGCCTGTTCAAAACCCAGTCTATCCTATCCAGCTCTCGGGAGGCAGAGGCGAGGAGGGTTACTTTCCATGAGAACAAGGCTACAAAGTGATACTCTGTCTCAAAAAAACAAAAGGGACATCCTGGAAAGGTATGATCTGTGGTTGTACATGCCTACAATCACAGCACTCAGGAGTCTGAGGCAGGAGAATCACTGCAAGTTCAAGTTTATGCTGGGTTCTGTAGTACATTTCACTCCGGCTTGGACTACCTAGCAAGACACTGTGTCAAAAAACAAAACAACAAAAGATACCACATACTGGCCAAGATAGACAGGGAAGGATCTTGAGTCTGCTGTATCAGCCCCAGTGATTGCCTTAATTCATCACAAAATGAACTCTCTTGCAAACTTCTGGGGTTGGGGAGGCCCCCCAAGGTGCTGAAGCTAGAAAAGCATTTTCTACAAAGAAAGCTGGGATCCTTCATCCAGTCTCCCTCCCATGTCCCTCCCTACAAAGCCGGCTCAGAGGGCGAGTGACCTCCCTGATAACCCAGAGCAGCTCTGCACCAGAACTCAGATGGGTACAACTATCCTGACTGGGCCCTGTGCTCTCACCACTGTCTGGTTCAGAGTTCAGCTGGAGGACTCCTAGTTGTTCACAGAAATGAGACCCCAGTGTGGCATGAGGCTGGCTTACCCTGTTGGAGGAAGGGCTTTGGCTTTCTGGGATTTCCTAGTGGACTGTGTTGGAGTTGCTGATAAAAGGAGCCAAGGGTCAGAGGAGCCAGACTGCCAACCTGGGGTGTCAGGAAATTAGGTAGGTGAGGACTCTGGGACCAGCAAAGTCTGCTGGTGGCTTGGTTAATCAGGGAAACCTCTCAGGAGCAGGCACCTTTGGAGGGCAGGAGGGTGAACAGCTCCATGGCCAGACACCCTGGTGAGCACGCCTGAAGGAACAGAAGACCCTAGTGCCCACTCCTGTCACCTGCATTCCCACGTTGCTCACCCTGGCCTCTCTCCACTCAGAGCCGAGGCCCAAGGTCCAAAGCTTAGAATCAGGGCTGTCTGCTTTTCTTGTCCTGGGAGCCTCCTGCCCACCCTGCCACCTTTCCAGTTCACAGGGTACTTATGTAAGCAGAAAGGCTAGAACTCCGTGCATGTGCTGCCAGATCTAGCCAGCAGCATTTTAGTGCGGTCTCATTGCTTAGGCAGGAATGAAATCACAGACTTATAGAGTACCCGTGCCAACCCCGCTCACCTCCCTCAGGTCAGGGTGTGGCTGGCAGATCCAGCCTGGAATCTCCTTTCAGTCCTCATCTGAAATCAAGGGCCTAAAAGCCTCCTGTTAGCATTACCCCACGCCTGGTCAGAGAAGTTACAAAAGACAGGCACCCCTGCCTCAGGAAGTTCCCAGGGTTTTGAAGCTCTGTACCAAGAACTGGAGACAAAGACCAATTATATTTCATATTATGCCACACCCACTCATACACTCATTCATATGAGTTTCCTCCAGCCCCGCTGGTTCCCAGGCATCTGTGGGCAAGGAGGCAAATTGACCTTGTACCTCTGTCAAAGAAACAAAGTGACTTCATATTTGAAAGACACCCTTGGGACAACCCATATTCAGTGTCGTCTCTGGGCAGGGAGTAAGGTCTACTGGAAGCATCTAGAAGCAAGCAGACAAACTAACAGCTCCTCTTCCCTTCTCCCCACTTCTGCTTCTGGTCCTCATGCTCTCTCTACCCTGCCCAGGGGGAGAGAGAGACTGACCCCCTCCCCTTTCCCAGAAGGGAACTAACTTCCAAAAGGGCTATGAATGCTCGTGGAGAAGCAACCTTCCAGAGCCTGGTGAGACAGGAGGACATCATGCCTTGGATCTGGAGCCAAGGGCCTGAGTTCAAAACTAGCATCTCCTATGTGTGTCTTCAGCATTACTTTGCTCTCCGTGCCTCAGAGCCACACCCCTGCAGATTTAGCATGAGAAAGCTGCAGGTTCAGGCTTGAGGCCAGGATAGGCCAGCTGCTGTGCATCAGGGGCAGTGAGCTTACCACGAGTTTTATTAGCAACACTGCATTCATGCCTAAGACGATCTGGCAGTGCCACGGTTAGATGAATAGCCAGTAGTCATGGCAGCAGAATTTGGAGCCTAAGGAGAGGTCTTCTCCAGACTCCCACACTTGGGGTCATGTCCTCATACCTGGGGATGCCCTAGTGTCTCTGCTCCCCAGCCAGCCCTCAGCAGCTTGGCCATACTCCTAGTCTTGGGAATTCCAGCTGAGCTGTTTGGGATCTGAGCCCAGGAGTCACAGAGTCCAGGGGTACAGTAAGGATGGAGGGAATGGGGGTGCTGACCAAGTGCTTCCGTTTCCTTCCCTTGACAGTGTGTTTGAGGAGGCTGGGAATGTTCCAGAAAGCATCACCTGGGACGGAGGGGTGAGCTTGGGAAGGGCATTGTAAAACAACAGTTTGCAACAAAGGAGAGGCCTCTCACCGATTGCCCCTGGGAGGCTGCTGCCTCTGGGGATCATTTGAAGCGGAGCCACTACGTGATCATAAGTGGTCCAGCCTAGAATCTATAAGTGGATGGTGCCAATTCTGAGCTCAGTCTGTGATCGGCCAGGGCTGGCTTAGCAGAGCACAGATACACATGTCCTCTGGCCTAGAGGGTTTTCTGTTTAGTCAGTCAGCTCAGGGGAAATCTGGAGCATGAACGATGGGGCCTCATACGTGCTGAGCAAGGCCCCAGCCCTCTTTGCGTCTTTATTTTGAGTCAAGGTCTCACTAAGTTGCCCAGGCTGGCCTTGAACATGCTCTGTAACCCACATGGGCCTTGCTTGAGCTTTCAATCCTCTTGTTTAGCCTCCTGAGCAGCTGGGAAAGCCTTGAAGAACTGCACTTTGTGTTAGTTTGGGGCACCCTTGCATGCTGAAGGTCCTGAGTATCCATGCCAGCTGCCTGGGACTGGATCCCATTCTGCCCCTCACAAGCAGGAAGCCCTGGCTGGCCAGCCCAACCTTGCTGAGACTATCCTGTGGTCCAGGCACTTGGTCGGCACAGCCTCCCAGAGGAGCTAAGCAGTGATGATCAGAGACCCTCCATTTTCTCACCTGTAAAATGGGGGCAATAACGAAACTCACTCCATGGGGAGGGGGATAAAGAAGATGGAGGAGTGAGTATGTGACATATTCTCACAGTTTCTGCCACAGAAACCTCCAGGTTAACTGTTTGCTATTTTTAACGGGGCCTGGTAGCAAAGGTCTGTAATCCCAGCTGCTCGTGCGGCTAAACAAGAGGATCAAAAATTTAAGCAAGGCCCATGTGGGTTACAGAGTGTGTTCAAGGCCTGTGTGGGCAACTTAGTCTTGTCTCAAAAATAAATTAAATAAATAAATAAATAAATGAAAGGAGGGCTGAGACTGGCCTTGCTGAGCACGCATGAGGTCCTGTATTCACTCTCCAGTGCCTCAAAGTTCAAACAAAGTATTAACTGTTTTTATTTTTTGCAAAAGGAAAAACAGTATACATTTCCGGATACCTGTGATTGATTCCAACAGACACACCCCACCCCCACCCCACTCCACCCCACCCCAAAAAAGCTGGTTGCTAGAGCATGAGTTGAATGAAATTCAACCAACTCCCAACTATCAGGGCTTCTCTGAGCCCGGATCCCAGACCACCCTCCCCATGCATCAGTGTAAATGAGAAACAAAGACCATGTCCTCTCTGTATTTGTTTCAGACACTGGGAGATGTCCACTCTTCTGCTGTCCCTCTGGCCTCCACTGAAGCCTCCGATTCACTGAGCCTCTGCTTCCATTTCAGATGTTCCTGGTATGCCGGGACAGCAACCTGAAGCGCCTGGTGCTGTGTGTCCACTTCCCTTCCCTGAATGACGGTTCCACCGAGGTGCTGGAGTACCCCATCAAAGAAGAAAAATCTAGTAAGTGCTTGCCTCCCCTTTCCCCCTCTAAGCTGTAGCAGCAGGACCTGCCAGCCACAAACCCTCCACTCTAGAAGGGGGAACATCTTTTTTTAGGGTTGGGTCCGAGGTAATCATTTGGATTAGGTAAGCGTTTGAGAGGAGATGTGTGTTGGCGTGTCCCCCGTGCCCACATTATGTGGGGTAGACTAGGTTGGTTTTAAACTCAGCTCATACCTCAAATGTCAGAATTGTCAGGCGTAGTAGCACAGACTTGTAATCACAGCCCTTTGGAGACGGGGCAGGAGGATTCACTGCAGCTTGAAGGTCTGCCCAGCTACAGAGTGAGTATCAGGTCAGAAAGTGTCCAATTAGAAAGGCCCTGTTTCAAAACATCAAGCAAAGTCAGTGTTCATTTTTACTTTCTCTGCTCTGAGCTTGTTGCCTTTGCTTCCCAGGAGCCGCAGTCGAGTTCTCTCTTGTTTGCTGAGCACAAAGGATGCTAAAGGGATGAAAGGGAGAGGTCTGGTCCTGGGCTCCAGTGACATATTAGTATATTCTCAAACCGCCGTGTAGGGTGTGTCACGTAGCCTCTCTGAAAGTCAGCTTTCTCTTCCATCAAATGAAACTAACAGTCACTGTCTTATCTGTATCCCAGAGTCTGTGAGGGTGACATGGGCAAGCACTTCTAAAGTGCACAGGATTACCAGAGCAGACCTGGGCTAGTGAGGAACCAGTTTGGGGGGTCTTTAATCCAGTCTGGCCTCAAACTCCTAGCTCCCCTACCTCACCCTCTCCACCGCCAGGGTGATAGGTACACACCACCGTGCCTGAATTCCAGGGTGTGGGTTTGCACTGATGAAGACATCTTGAAGTTTGGACCTCTTCTTAGGCTCACTTGCTTGAACCAGCCTCTGCCTCCTTTAAAAGGCGGTGTGTTCACAGGTTAGATTTTAAAATCTAAGGAGCCTGCGACAGGAATCCGTAGGCTATTCCAAGCACCAGGTGACAGCCGTGGAAACAATTCCAGGGTGTTCCGGAAGCACTTCGCCCTCCATCAACAGCAGAGCAACAGCAGCTAGGGAAGCTACAGCAAATACTCTTGCATGCTTGGTTTTCAAAACACCGAGGAAGTGCACAGATTAATAAGACCGAAGTCCTGATCGCAGAGGTCTCCAGTCCCGTAGGGCAAACAGGCATCACTTGGTTGGTAGTATGGCAGGCACAACTGCCAAGGGACTCCTGGCAAAGCGTGTGGCGGGCCCAGATCCTCCCTACTGTGGGAAGAATCGGGGAGGGTGTCCAAGAGGAGAAAGCTTTAGGGCTGGGTAACGAATACATAAAGGTACCTGTGTTAGTCCAATAAAAGGCTGATTTTCTACAAAAAAAAAAAAGTAGAGCAGGTTCCCTGTACTGCTGGGAGGGGGTCTTTCCAGAGACTCAGACCACATTGACAAGGCACATGCCCCATCAGGTCTTGTCACCTGATTACTGCATGTGCATCCTGTGGCAGGAATACAGGGCACCTGCCTCTTAGGCTATCTCTGAGATGAGACAGAAGTGGAAACGTATTCACTGTCATGAGGAATACCGCCAATGTGGAAATCAGCCAGCTGTCACAATGCCAAGAAACGACTTAAAGCTACAGGAAGCTAATTTCCAAGCATAGGCAAGCTGTGTCTCCCTCCAGGGCCCTGCAGGGACCCTGCTGCTCTGCTACCTTCTGCAGGTGGCCTCCATATTTTCGGGTTGGGTCCAAGGCAACAGTTTTGACTGGGAAAAGAGTCTGGGAAAGCATACGGGTGTTTCTCCTATACCCGTATTTTATTGGCTAGAACTCAGTCACATGACCAAAACTGCAAGGGACGCTGGGAAATATATTCAACCATGTGATGCACCCAGGAAAGCAGAGCCGCTGGAATTTAATGAATTGCTAGGAGTTGCTCCCCAAGTATGAAGGTCGAGGTGTGGAGCTTGGAGAAGGCTGTGGAGTCGGGGAGTGAGGGTGGAGTTCTGGTGAGGTGCCGGGATTGTGATTTTTCTAAACAACTGGAGTACATTTGTCCCCTGATGACTCAGAAGGGGGGGAGTTGTTGGATTGTCTCCTCTTCCTCAAGATCCTGGGTCATTTTTCATATGGCCAGGGGAAGGTGACCTTCACAGTGTCTCTGGGGCCACATGATCCTGGGTGTGTTTGTGACCCCAGGAAAGTTGACCAGTGGGCCGCAAAGTATGGCCTGGGATTTCAGGAAGTTCTCGCCTCCTGCCGAGAGTGGTGACTTCCAGGACTAGGCTGCCACACGTTAGTTACCTCTGTACTTGAGCAGGTTTTAGCTCTAGGACTGGAAAGGTTCTCAGCCTGGGGGCGAGGGGTGTCTGTGGAGAGTACTGGTTCAAAGCAGGGTGCCTAGGGTTTTAGGGGGATAGGGGAGAGTGGGGTTGGCCCAGCAGCTGTCTGCAGTTCTGCTCTGCTCTTTTGTGCTGCTGCCTTTGGGGCCGTCAGTTCTGGGTCTCTCCATCTTAACTACAACACACCCCTTGGAAAGCAGAGTGGCAGTTTTAGTCCATGTCCCATTTCCGATTCGGAGCCTGCCCAAGGCAGACCAGAGTCGGAAGGCAGCCACTAGGGTTAAAACAGATTCCGTCCCGCAGCAGCAAAGGAGTCCTCGGTGCAGAACTGGACCTAACCCTGATTCTGCTTGCACAGGTGGGAATTCATAGCAAGGTGAGGGCCAATGGGTGGATGATGAGTGGGGTGCTGGCTGAAGGGGGGCAGATTGGTTTCACATCTATGGGACGGAAAACAAGAAAAGCCTGATTGGATACAGATGGTGATCAGACAGACGGGGTAGAGGTCCCTGCTGCACTTAGAAGGGGTTGTCGCTAAAACAGGATTTGCAAGGACATACGTGGAGGGGTGTCTTAGTTTCTCTTGCTATGAAGAGACACCACGACCATGGAAACTCTTATAAAGGAAAACATTTACTTGGGGCTCGCTTACGGTTCCGAGGTTTAGCCCATTGTCGTCATGGCGGGAAGTATAGCTGCATGCAGGCAGACACGGTGCTGGAGAGGAACTAAGAGTTCTACATCCATATCTGAAGGCAGCAGAAAGAGAAGAGTGACACAGGGCCTGGTTGAACATTTGAAACCCCAAAGCCCATTCCCAGTGACACAGTTCCTCCAACAAGGCCACGCCCACTCCAACAAGGCCACGCCTCCTAGGAGTGCCACTCCCTATGGGCCTATAGGGGCCATTTTCATTCAAACCGTCTCAGGGGGCTTTCTGAGAAGGCCCAGGAGTCTGTGAACGTTTAGCTGAGTGAAGATTTGTTGAGGAGGATGGGCAGTGTTACCAGACATGTGAGGGTCAGAGACTGGACTGTGGCAGCCCCAACAAGCTGGGCTCGGCCACCCATCCTCGGTGGGCAACCTAAACGGACAAGCAATAGTGAAGAGATGAGAAAGAGAGCTGCTCAGTGAGGGAAGAGGAACCATACAGCGATCCAGGGACCATGCCCCGCAGAGTCCGGCTTCGACATCCCGACATGGTGAAGGTTCAAGCTGAGGGTAAGAGGTCTGCATAACAAGCAGTCCTGGCTAAGGGGTGTCTTTGCCCACCACTGGCACATCGTTGTCTGGATCCCAGTGTGTCCCACAAGGTTGTTTGACAAATTATCAAGACTGGCACCTCTTTCCAAGAAATAAATCCCTCCTCGAGCTGGTATCAGGACCCTAGCCTGTTTCTTCTGACAGCTGACGCCTCGATTTCTTGGAGAACGCTTCTTCAATGGTTTGATTGCCCAGAGAAGGGATGCAAGCGTCCCTTGAGAATATCTTTATTTGTACCAAGATTACTAATACCAGACCATTCGAAAACGGGAGCACTACCTCCTCAGGTTCTTGGTTTCCTCCCAGGGCCACATGGTAGAATCCCCTGCATTTCAAGGCTTTAAACAAATTCACTGTTCAGCTTTGCTCTGGAGATAACCAAAACCCAAACCAGAGTCATCTGTGTAATCTGGTTCTTCGATTCTTTTTTCTACACATTTACCACAAACACAGAGATGTTGTGGTCTGTTTTTCATTTTGTTCTCTCTTTTACTCTGCAGCTCCCAAACCTCTTTCCCTTGAGGTCTGCTACCAGAGCAAGACCAGAGGCTGGTCTGCTTCTCTGCCTCAGCAGCTCTAGGTCCCGCCCTTCACCCCCTTGTTATTCTGTGCTGCTGCTGACATCAGGGCCCAGCATAGACCGTGGGAGCTGTGCAGCCTGGCAGGCTCTCACCTCCGCCTCTTGCTATTTGTGTGACTGGGGCAAGATGCCCTGCCTCTCCAGGCCCCGGCATCCTTGTCTGTGAGGTGGGGACAAAGATGGTGCCTTTCTCAGAGAGTCCTGGAAGGAATTAGTTGTCCAGATCGCATAGGATGTGAGACTTTGTGGCCAGGGTGACTGCAGGGGAGTAGCCCAAAGAGGAAGTGGACAGTGGAAAGGCCCAGGCTTAGAACTGGAGCTTTCTGGGCTTCCCCACACAGAGCGGAGGCGAAGGGAGGAGACCAGGGGGCGTCCCAAAAGTGTGTCTCACTTTGACCACAGCTATGCTTCGAGGCCCTTAGTATCCCTTCCCTGGTTCCTTACGAAGATTTTTCTTTGAAAAATCCCTATTCTGTCAGCTGGGCCAGGCTTATAGTGGAAATAGAAAGTCCTACACCTTAGTTGCTTACACACAAAGTAACATGGATGTACTGTAGTACACATATGAATGTGTACTACACACATATGTATGTGTAGTACACATATACAAAGTAACATGAGCGTATTCTCACACGCAGCTGAATCTCTTTACACTGCATTGCTACTGGAAGAGCCATACTCATCCGGGGCATGAGAGAAAAAGCAGAATCCCATGCCTCTGGAAGGTTCCACTCAGAAACGGCAGCCACCACTTCCCTGCACAACTCATTGGTCAAAGCAGGCCACATGGCTAGGCTAGGGCCCAGAGGATGGGAAGAATAATCTCCCCGCTTACCTGTGGCCTACGGGAAGGGGAAGTGACTCCAGAGATTAAGCAGAAGAGGACTCTTAGCAGGGCTGTACCTGTTGAAGGAGCCGAGTGAAGGATGGGTGGGGCAATGGCAGCTTCTGGGAGGCAGCCCTGACCTTGATGGCTGGCAAGAACAACCCATCCTAAAGACACTATAACAGGAGCACCCTTTATCCAAACGCTTGAGACCAGGAGTGTTGCAGACTTCCCCTGGTTTTGAAGTATTTGCATACGTGCAGTGAGTTGTCTTGGGGACGAGACCTAAGCCTACCCAGGAAACTTGCGTTTCGTGTATACTGTACACACACAGGCTGGGAGTGGTCTGTTTCTCTTTTATAACCTTTTTCAGTGCACCTGCCTTTCGACTCTAACTTGTCAATTGACATCGGGTGTAGAAGTTTTCGCTTCTGGCATGATGTTGGTGGCCCAAAAAGTTTTTGGAGTTTGGAGCATTTCAGACTTCAAATTTCCAGATAAAGAGCGTTCAGCTCAACCCGCTCTTTCATTAATGTGCATAGAGTTAGTGACAATGATAGCCATATTCGTGAGGTGCCACTTTTCTAGTGGTTGCTGAATAAGGGAAGAATAAAGACCATTTGGGACTGTCTCTACCAGAGCAGCGGGGAGGCAGTGGTGGTGGCAGGGCCTGGCCTGTGCAGGAAGTGGGCTGTGCGGCACAGGAGGCCTGAGCCACAGCCCACCCAGTCCCTCTGGCCCACTGGTCCTGGCTTTAGAAAGGTCTGTTCATTAATTCTAAACCTTCACTCTCGGGCATGTGTTTCTTAAGTCAGCTTGGGTACATCAGTACCTGGAGGACAGCCCATCCCCGGGCAACGACGGCACACCGCATACTAGTTGGTGTTGGGGGTCATTGCCACTGGATGCAAAGGAGAGATCTCAGGGTGAGTCCTCCTGGGCAGTAGAGATCCATACAGGCATGGCAGAGTGTTGTCAGAACGCCTTTGACTTCTCTCCGTCCTCTTGAGTTTGATTGCCACCAACCAAAACCCTCGCGTGCGATCTGACCTGTTTGTGACTGGAGATGGCTTAAGTCCATGAACAGGTGAGAAATCATTAGTAAAAGGAGAGTTGGTATGGAGACTCCGTATTTCAGTGGGAATCGAGGCAGGGTTGATTGCCCTGGGGGAGATCTTGCAGGCTTGTCGGTACAGACCCCCTCGTGTTTTAAAGAACATTCATTTTGGAAAAGACGAGTGTTGGTTCTAGATTTTCATTCTTGTGCTATCAGGGAAGACGTCTGATGCCTTTGTTCTGCAGTTTCCTCATCTGTGAAATGAGAGTGTGTCCCCCCCGCCCAGCACAGCTGTCTGCAGAGCCTTGAAAGAAACCATCAGCATTGGGCTGGCTCATGGGAAGCACTCAGCAGCTTCATACCTGAGTACAGACATTTCTGAGAAGCAGTCTCGAGCCCGTGTGTGGCAAGCGCCCAGCACACGGTGGCAGTTACAATCGTCAGCATGCAGCTCACACCTTGCGGCCCTCATTTCCTGCACTGCCTACCCTGAGGACTGTTCTAAACAGCAGATGCGTCCCTGGCTGCTCAGAGGTCGCAGGGGCTTGGGCTAAAGTACCCATGGTTCACTTCTTTCTGCCTTCATCATTCCATCTCTGAGCTTCCAGACCTAGAGTTGGGACCAGATGAGGCAGGAAGGTCCATTTAGCTCTAGGAACTCTACTACAAAACCTTGGAGAACTAACTTAACCTCCTCCTCCTCCTTCTCCTCCTCCTCCTCCTCTCCTCTTCCTCCTCCTCCCCCTCCTCCCCCTCCTCCTCTCCTCCTCCTCTTCCTCCTCCTTCTCTCATCCTCCTCCCCCTCCTTTTCTTCCTCCTTCCTCCTCCCCCCTCTTCTTTTACTTCTTCTTTTTTGAGATCTCACAGGAGCCCAAGCTGGCTTCAAACCTACTCTCCTTCTGCCTCAACCTTCCAAGTGTTGGGGTTACAGGCACTCATTACCGTTCCCCCCACTATCTTTCCACTTTTCCATATTCCTGTCTCTCCTTTGCATTTTTCTGAAGCCCAGACTGACCTCAGATTCTTGATCTTCCACCTCCTGGGCGCCATGATTACCCGCCTGGCGTTTTTTCTCTCTTTCACTGGGTTTTGAGTCCCAGTCACACATGCCACTGTTTGACCTTCTTTTTCACCATTATATTTTATTATGTGCTTCCTCAGCTCTGTGCTCCTACACATGTCACGCGATGTGTCCCCAACTCAGTATCTGCTGAATGGGTTTTGAGGGAAGACCCTTACAAAGGGGCTAAGACACAACCCCAATATTGGACCAAGGGGAAAGAGATGCTCACACCACAAACAAGGCCCCCGTCCTAAGCCCTAAAAAAGTTAAGTGTGCTCTTGGAACATCAGCCCTCTTCACTGCAGACTCTGGGAGATACCCAGGGTCCCTTTGGGCCTGGGAAGTTGAGAAACAATTGTGAGGAAGAACATTTGGGGAACAGGCTTGAGAAGCTGAAGCCACAGCCTTCTATGTCAAGGCTCAAAAACAAGGAAGCGAACGGGGCCAGGGCCAAGCCGTGCTGGTCAGGAGGTAACCTAAGAAGAGGCAAATATCAAGGCTTCGAGGGTGGAGTTTATCTGGGTCACCAGCAACTGTGACAAGCACACTACACTGTCACGTATCCGGTTTGTAGTGTCACGGAAAGGCTTTGAGCCGGAAGTATGGATGAAATGGTGCTTTAGGGACCCCGGGCTGGGTGGCAGCTGGCAGGGACAGTGACCAGCCATAACAGAAGGAGAGAGGGGTTGTAGAAAATGGCCAAAGGTAAAAGCTTGAGAACTGCTTAGGAGTCGGGGCTGGAGGGTAGGAAGGCAGGATTGGGAGTGGGTCCTGGAGCACAACGGCTTGAGAAGGGGAGTTGTCACGGGAGCACTCCAGACAGGCAGGAGAGTCTAATAGGTGAGAAGAGGAGTCAGTACCTCGTGAAGAGCCTAGGGCAGCGATGCTTCCCCAGTGAACATGAGCATGGGAGCTGGAGGGGTTCATTCTGTTCTGGGAGAACTGGATTTGGGAGATTTTAAGGGATGGGAACATGGCTACGTTGATAGAGTACTTACTTAGCATACATAAAGCCCTGGGAAAACTGAGACAGCTCTTTCCCGGAAGATCAGAAGCCAGACAGGCTAGGCTAATTGGTGAACTAGCCAGTGAGAGACTCTGTCTCAGAAAACAAGATGACTGGCTCCTGAGGAACAACCCCCAAGGTTTGTGTTCTCTCTCTCTCTCTCTCTCTCTCTCTCTCTCTCTCTCTCTCTCTCCCTCTCCCCCCCCCACCTCTGTCTGCCTCTCTTGGCATAGAGAAATCAGAGCTAGAAACTTCATCCCTTTATCAGACATGGATGAATGCAGCAGGCAGAAAACCAGTAAGGCCATAGTTAAGCTTAACAGAGCCTATTAGCTGGGTGTAACAGACCAATCAGACTCATGGACCCCCTCACCAACACAGGCAGTGTGCACATTCCTCTCCCACTCACAGGAAGCATTCATCAAACAAACCATACTCCGGGTCATGAGGTATACTTAACAGATTCTAGATAACAGAAATCAGACCACATGGAATCTTAAGTAGGAATCGATGAACAGAAAGACAGTGGCAAGTCCCTAGGAGATTAAACAGCGTATCCCCTTATACCAAGTCAAAGGAAAGATCCTATGGAAAAAAAATTTAAGTACTTTAAGTGAAAATCTAAGCTCAAAATTTATACAGTACAGTGGGCAGCACCTAGGAGACATATACAGCATTGAATGCATACATTAGAAGAGAATAAAACTGAATTTCCTATTTCCTTACTCTCGTTTGACTAGCTCTGGAAACTAAAATGACCAAGTGTTGTGTGACCCTCATTCCCATCAATCACAGAGGGGCCCATTGTACCTCCAAGGGAAATGTGTGAACATACCCAAGACCTGCAGACCTGCAAGAGTGGTCCAAACACTACGTGTGTGTGTGTTCCTGTTCATCTGTTCATGAATCTAAGTGCTCAGTATTTATTGGTTCCTGGGTGATGATAAGCTATGGCTTCTTGTCTTCAAGTCTGGCCAGGGAGGCAGAATAGTGTGATCGGAGCTCTTGTGATAAAGTGGACGGGTAAGGAAAGAGCTTGCCAGATGGTATTAGACTATACTGTAGACAGAGGTCCTGGAGAGGGCACAGGTGTGAAGCTGGACCAGAGTCTGCTCCTTAGAGTCCCTAGGGTGCCGGAGTGGTCGGGGGTGAGAACAGAAAAAACCAGACCACGTGCTTGTGTGCTGTCGTTCTCAGCACAACCCTGTGTGGAGGCTCAGCTCTTGCTGAGCAGAACACCCAACATAGGGGACAGCTAAGGAGAAACTCCTTGGGACCTTAGCTCTGGGGACGTTTGGGGAAGTTGATTGCTACCTCTGCACACCTCTGGCTCACTTCCCAGGTTTGTTTTTCTCTGGGAGTTCCCGGGCTACACCACCCTAAGGATATCGAGCAACAGTTGAGCCACTGGGAACTTGGACAAAGCCCTGGGTGAGTGTCAGTGAAGTGGGTTCTCATCAGGCTTCCCCAGGAACTTGCTGTGTGTCCTTATGTAAGGTGCTCAGTGCCTCTAGGCCTCCTGGGAGAGAGGACTCCTGACTTCCCTGGCAAGGGACAGATTCAAAATGCCCTGGAAGAATAAGGCCCCACACCTTTGTACAACTGTACATGTCCCACACACCGAGATCAGAAGGCCTCACTACAACCTAGAACACATGCTGCAGTGTCTGGGCAGCCTACACACCTTTGAGGGAGCCGTATTAGTATGCCTGTCTCACCAATTTCAGAGGCAAGGGAAGTTCCACAAAAGTGTACTAGCGTCGTCTGTGGCTCTTTGTGCCTGTCTCTCCTCACACATCGGGATCAATGAATGGTTTGTCTTGCTCCTTTTGGCACAGCTGACCCAACCTTTATTGTGTTTATGGCCACTGTCTTGGTTTTCACATTGTCCACATTTAGCGAACTTTCCCTAAAGGAATTTCCCCTTTGCAATGTTTCTTTTATGTAGTTCCCAGTCCAAGACTACCCTTGGCACCTACAAAGGTCGAAGCCTCCAGGTGAAACAGCCCCCATCACTGAAATCCCCTGGCCCTGAAATCCTAAGCCTTTGGGTTCGGTTGTTGGGAATAGTACATGGCTTTTAGGTCTCCTGTCTTCTCTCTTTCTCACCTCTGAAGCAAGTGTTAGGATCTCCTCTTTGCGGCTGGGCTGAGGTAACGGTGTCCCCCGGATGTTAACCCAGCTGAGTCAGAAATGCCTGGCTCTTTCAACCGAACTCCATTGTTTCCAGTCATATCTCTTTATTCCTATCCAAAGGACTTTCCAAGGGGGCAGAGGAGGATGGCAGAGAAGGAAACAGCAGTCCAGTCATTAATACTCACACAGTTGTGTCCTTGTTTCCTCTTCGTGTTTCTGATAGAGAACCAGAAAGTGAGCAGGTAGGGCTACATGGCTGCATTGAGGAGAACCATGGGAAAAGGAGTTCCAGGCCTGACCCTGCCTCTGATGGTTGAGCAAAGGCAGTCTTGCTTCTGACCTTGGCCCTGGAAGTGCTAGAACCAGTCAATCCCATGGGGGAGATCTGGCCGTGCCTCTTCCCAGCTGGGGATTAAGTGTATTGTGAAACCGGCAGGCACTATATCCAGGGTGGCTTTCCCTAGAGAGCTGATTGGGACCACCCTCCTGCTGCTCCTACTGCCCATCTGGAAAACCAAGGTGGGAATAGCTACCCAGAGACCCCTTGGGCCTTGATGTGTATGTGAGCATCTTGCAAACCAAAGCATGATGTGTGCAAGTGTGTGTGTGCAAGTGTGTGTGTGCAAGTGTGTGTGCAAGTGTGTGTGCGTGCACGTGCGCACGTGCTCGTGCATGTGTGTGGGAGGAGGGTTGAGTAGGAATCTGAGCACACTATGATAGGATCATAGATTCTTGGAGAAATCAGACAGATGGCACAACTCAGCTACTCATGGCTAGCATTCGCTGTCATCTTGAGGAACTTCCTTGTAGACATCCTCAGAGACACCTTAGACATCTGAGGGCCACAGCCTCTCATTCATTCACAGGAGATTTGGAGCCTTGGAGATTTCCCATGCTTTTCTTTGAGAAATATCGATGGCAAAGGCAGCAAAAGAAAAAGCCAACAGACAGAAGTCCAGTGGTCACATGTGTGGGGGTGAACCTGGGCAGGAGTTCATTTTCCTTGCCTGTGACCTGTGGGATCTCCCTATAGCAGACATTAGGGGAGACCCTTAGACAAGGGTGTGTTAGATTTGTGTTGGATTCTCTGGGCCTCTGAGAACTTTGGTTTCCTACCAGAATCTTGGGAGTCGAGCAGGATCCCAAGTTTACAGAATGTGGCTCATGGCATGGTGTAAGAATGCCCCCTTCTAGCCTAGCCTGAAATGCTGTCCATATGCCCCTTCCTCCTCTGAATTATGGCACAAAAATATTTAGTGAGACTTGGCTGGGTTCTGGGCCTTGGCTAAGCACAATGGGAGAAATAAAGAACTACCATATAAAAGAATTCAGTCATTGGTATGAATTATTGATTTTTTTAGCTTTGAGACAGGATCTCTATATGCCCAGACTGGCCTCAAACACCACAGTGTGGCAGATTAAGGTATATTTTTTGACAGTTCTTTCCTGGGGTGGGGTTTATTGCCCTTCCCTTGAATCTACTTTGGCCTGTGACTTCTGTGATCAACAGAATAAACAGAAATGACTATGGTCACTTCCTCATAGGTTTCCCGAGAGCTGGCAGCAGCTTCTTAAACTCTAAGAGTTGAGTTGCCTCCATCCTGGAGAGAAAGGCCTGGGGATGACTGATGGACAGGAGAAAGGCCTGGGGGGCAGATGGGTCTCGCTGAATGTAGTCTTTTAACTCTTCCCTGCCAAAGAACTAGATTTGAGGGGAATCATCCCTGATTCTCCAGACCAGATCAGGTCCCAGCTGATGCCAGCCAATGAAGAAGTCCGTTCCCCTAGGAGCAGAAGAGCCAGCCAGCTGAGCCCTGCCTATTTCTGACCCACAAATCACGAGTTATTTGTTATTATTGTTATATATAACAAGATGGTTGTTATCTTTAAGCCGTAGATAGTGAGAATCGTAACCCCTGTCTTTCAGACACCGAGGCTGATCACACGTCAGTGAGCGGCCACGCCAGGGTTTAAACCCCAGCAGCCTGGCCCTAAGCACACACCCCGAGCACTCTGCGGCTCTATGCTTGGGCCAGTGAGACGGCTCAGCAAGCAAAGGTACCTACTACCAAATCTGGCAATGGAGTTTCCTCCCCCGGACCCACGTGGTAGAGGAGAAAACCAGTCTCATGGGTTGTCCTCTGTCCTCCGTGCGGGCCTGTTGGCGCATGCGCCGTGGCTTGCCCCCTTCCCCGCATATAAATGAACGTAATCTAGAAAACCAAAAATAAATGCTTCTGAGCGCCACATAATACACTCATAACCTCAGCTTTGGGGGGCCTTGGAGAGGGAGCAAAGACAGATCGTATGTTCGAGGCCACGTGATCTGGCTACAAAGTGAGACCCTGTCTCAAGAAGAAAAAGGAGGAGGAGGAGGGGAGAGGAAGAGAAGAGATGTTTCTGCTCTCAGGAAGCTTCTATCCAAGGCACTAGATGATACAGGTTTATGTATCCTAGTTTCTTTGTTTATTTGTTTAAGTACACTAGGCCCCATTGATGACTATACTAGAGCAATGTTGGGATTTTACTGCCCTCAGAAGAACCCCCAAATGCTGACAATGGGTGGGTGGGTGTGAGTGGACATGTGGGGTGTCTTGAAGGACAAAGAGAAAAGTCCAGTTTGGATGAGAGAAGACGTGCCTATGAAGGGGCAGGACAGCTCTCAGAGAGCGCCAGAGCGCTGGGTGTGTCCAGGGGAAGTTCAGTGTGGGCGGAATGTGGGTGTGTGGCAGGGAGGGGTGAGCAGAAAACCCAAATGCCAGCCAAGGCCACGAGGCTGACCCAGAGCTGTGCACACACAGGCCTTGCGTGCGGCTCAGCCTTTGTCCAAAGGCCTCCGGAACCTGGCAAAGGGCTTGAGTGGGGGCACCATCTGATGTGACTCTTACAGAGAAGTTGCTGCTCTCTCAGTGTGGGGTGGGTGGAAAGCTAAAAGCTGGGGTGGAGGGAAGGCCCTGCGGTCGAAGGCCGGAGGGTAGTCTACAGCAACAGTTAGGAACAGCATGGCAGGGCTCGACCTGGCAGTTATGGTGGACGTGAGGAGAAGGGATGTGCTCCAGGGATATTTAAGAGAACTGGCCCGCAGAAGTGACTTCAGAAGGAAAAGGAGCTGTGGGAAGGAACACAGCAAGGGGGCGTGGCTGCCCGTAGGACCTGGTATGGGATTGGCATGAAGTAGGCGCTTACAAATAGTTTCTAAATAAAGGCCGGATGAGCCCTGATCTAGTGTCAGGACAAGGGCAGTGTTTGAGGTGTAAATTTGCGGGCTCTTAGCACAAGGAAGCTCCCAGGATGAGAGGCTAAGTTGTACAATGTCTCCTCGTGATGTTCTTGTCCTTTGGGGAGAAGGGGCCTGTTTACCTCTACAACCAGAGGACAATCTGATACTCCTGATGGTAGTTTGTTATCAAGGAGAATCGGGATGAAATGACCCGCTAGAGAAATATGAAGGCTAAGTCTGCCTGTGAGGGCTTTCAGCTAGCTCCCAGCTGGTAGGCAGGAAGAGAATACTTAGAAACTGCCCCCCAATAACAGTGATACCCCATCCTGACCTAGGGCTGTGGTAGGAATGAATTAGGAGCTATGGCCCATGCCTGCAGGGTTATGGGGAGCTCAGGGTTCTGCTCTTGAACTGCTATCCCCCACTCAAAACCCATGTCCAAGTAGACACGGTGAGGAAGATGTGAGGAAGATCAAACTGACCGGTAGGTGGACAAGGGGATGCCCCCAGTGTGTTACCTGGACCTGGTTACCTGGAGCTGCAGAATCCCGGCTGAGCAATCGCTTAGTCCACCTCAGATGCTAAGGTGCTAAGGCAGCCAAAAGGAAAGCTGATGTCTATGAGCCTGGCTCAGTAGTCTCACAGAAGGCAAAGAACCGCTTGCCCAAGACTGGTCTCTTGTTCCTGTTTTATGATTCATGCTGTGGTTCTCTGCATTGCTACTTTAGAACATGGGAACCCAGACTCTCTGGGACTTAGGTTTCCATTGAGCTCAGTTCCAAGTCTTGATGTTGGGAGCCTACTATGCGCCAGCAGCAGGCTAGGAGCTGCTATTTAAAGCACTCCTAGACCCCTGCCAGGTGCTTCAGGGTACACACACCAGTTCCTAGCAGGTCCTCTCATTTTGTGAGAGACTGTTCTGGGCAAGGCATGATGTCATCAGCATTCCTGACCTCTGACCACTAGGTGCCAGTAGCGCCATCTGCTGAGGTGTGATAACTAGAGGTATTACCTATTACCTATTACCAATTCTGAGGGAGCAGGGTTATCTTGCTCCTAGGTGAGAACCCATAGCTTTATCCAGTGTGGGGGCTTTGAAGCCTTTGAAATGTGGCTAAGCTGCACTAGGATGAGCATGAATGCAAAGTGCACCCCAGATCTTTCACACTCAGGATGGAAAAGAGAACACAAAAATACCTGCCGAGTGATTTCTTAGTGTGTTTCCTGTGTTAAGATGCTATTTTTGCACATACTTTGTGAGATGCTGAAGTTGAAGTGGTGTTCTCTGGCTACTCACGGCGTGCCCTTTATAACACTAGGAGCTGACCACCCTGTCAGGGTGGTGCCTGGGCCACCCTCTCTCCTCTTGTCACAAGCCTCCCTTGGCTGGTTCGGTGTTGCAGGGAGAAGAGACGATTCTCCCAGGTCTACAGCTCCCTACAGCCTCTGCTCAGCATCCCCACACTCCCAGCTGTCTCCTACCGGAAGACTTTCCCTGTCTGACTCTTTATTTAGTCTTCTCTGACACTTGGCAACTTGCAAATCTGTCCAATGCCCCCTTCTGTTTTGTCATCTGAACCTATTAATAGTTCCCAGATGAAGTCCCGTCTGCATCGTGACAGTTTGTCCCATGTTCCTTTTCAGACTCTTGAAGCCTCTTGTTTGCACTTGCTCAATAGGAAGGAGCAGTTTCCAGAAACAGGAGCCTTTTATTTAAACCAAAACGGTATAACGGGGATCGATGCGACCTCCCTGTGGGGCTTAGAGCTGGTGTTTCACAAATGCAAACCCGGGGAACATGTAATAAGAGCCTCAAATGGTCCTAGAGCTGAGACGATGAGAAGGAATGAGACTCAGGCCCAGAGTTCTTCTCGCTAAGCCTGAGTTGGGCCTGTGACATCTATGATGCGCTGGCATCCTGTTCTAGAGATCAAGAACAGGATGTAGCCAGTGCCCAAGCCAAAAAGAGGGGTAGCACTCTGCCCAGGACAACCTGCCCCCAGGTGCCTTCCAGTAACAAGGAAGGAGACTAGCCTGAAGAAGAGGCTGTGTGCTGACACTAGGCAGGGGGCAATGACTGATTTCCAGTGGGAACCCTGGAGCATCCTCCCACTACCCTCTGCCCTGTGTCACTGTTCCTAAGTAAAAGGCACCTAATGAGCTTGCTAGCAACACCTATCATCACCTGACCACACCTCCGGACCAGCTACTAAACCTTCCTGGTCTCCTGCCTTTAGTGAAGAAGGAGGCATTCGGAAGGGGGACCCTGTTTCGACCTCCGTCTGGGGCTGCTGAGCCTCCTTGTACCTGTCCCGTTAGCTCCCAGGGGAGGTGGTGCAGGGCTCCTTCTGTCAATGCCCACAATGCTCAGCATCCTGCTGGGACGCTGGTTGGTGGAGAACTTGGGGCTGTGGAAGATGATCTTACACAAGCCAAGGAGCTGCAGGGATGGGCTGGGGGAGGGGCCTTAGCCTGGTTGGCGGGAGCACAGTGAAGAGGCTCCAGGATCAGCTGGGCACTTTCTGAAGGTAGAGATGTGCCCAGATTATTCCTAACTGCAAACAGAAAGGGCAGTCTCTCTGGTACATTTGAACAGCACCCTATCCCAGCTGCCCGAGCCTCACCCTGAGTCGCCCTCCACACCCAGGTTGTCCGGGCCTCCATGGTGCTGTTGTGATCGGAATGACTGCTCTCCTTCGCTCAGCTTCCGTGCCATGCCACTCTGGCCTCTGCACAGTGACCCACAGGACATAGGTCAGCCACTGTGGCTCTCATAAGACCTGCCCTTAGAAAGTGAGTCTTAGAAAGGCTTTACCTAAGTCTGTGGTTAGAGCCCCTGACTGGGTCTGTGTTGTGCAGCCTTGACCTGTAACGGGAACTAGCTTTCCCAGCCTGGTTCCAACCCTTCCCCAGAGGAGAGAGGACCTTTTCTGGGCTGGGTGTGGGCGAAGGTGGGTGGTCTGTCCTTCTCTTATCTTGGCTGCTTTTATTTTGTGACAGCCGTGAGGCTAGCCGCTCTGATCACAGAGCACTCTCTCCCGTAGGCTCAGGCATCTCCTCCTGGCTCCCTGGTGAGATAACTGCACTGCAGTGCCAGGGAGACCTCAGACCTCCCTCTGTGCCAGCTGCAAACTGGCCGACTGATGGTTCCTGTGGCAGTTACAGTTACTACCCAACAGCCTCTACACGCACACATGCACACACACACACACACACACACACACACACACACAACTGTGGCCTCTTTGCAGTGTTCTACAGGGAGCACTGTGCTGGAATGGGATGGTCCCTAAAAGAGGAAGTGCTTCCCTTCACGGCAGGGAACCCTGCAGACTTTACTCTCTCCTTAGACCCAAGCCTTTTGTCACTTTCTGTTCTTGGAGTCTGCCTTTTCTCACCAAGGACTCAGCCAGTGATCTAGTGTCCCTTTGGGACAGGGAGGTCGAAATCTATCAGAGTTAGATGTCCCACCCTTCCTGGGTGACAGGGGAATTCAGAGATTAGCTCCATGGTGCCACATAGGAACCTTGGTACATCTTGGGCCCACCCAAAGTTTTCCCCAGCCAGGTGTAATAGGATCTTTCCCCCCACAACCCCACCCTCTGTGACGGAGTCTTTTTCTTCTCAAGCCTTCTTTAGCCTCTCCTTAGTGGTGTCCAGCTTTCCTAAACCCCTTTCACAACAGTTTCCCCTGAGGCGGATCTGATCCACTGATTGCCCACCTCCAAGTGTGTACAGCAAGCCCTGGGTGTGTGGAGGATAGAGCAAATTAACATCTCTCCACCCCACCCAACCCAATTTTCTTGTCTTGTTTAGTTTTTTGAGACAAGTTTTCTCTGTAACAGCCCTGGCTGTTCTAGAACTCACGCTGTAGACCAGGCTGGCCTCAAACTCACATGGCTCCTCCTGCCTCTGTCTCTGGAGTGCTGGGATTAGAGTGTGTGCCACCACACCCAGCCTGAACCAATTTTCAATTATCCATAGAGAACAATGGGACAGCGACATCAGTGTCTACCTCCAGAAAGAAGCTCCAGATAGATCCCCTGGCAGTGAAAAGGAAAAGTTCCTATGGCCCTTCTGTGAGGTTTCGTGTCAATTTCCTTACCCACTCACCCACTGTTTCTACAGGCCAGGCTGGGGAGTGACTCTGAACCAGCCCTTTAAGTGGGTATCACAGCTAGACATTTTAGTAAGAGCCATTGTTGACAGCTATTAAAAGTGGGATCTCTAGGACTATCGGAGCTGTTTAAATGTGGAAGTTGAGTTTCAGTTTCCTAAGTACACTTGTTAACCACCCCCCTCCCAAGCACAGAAATCTTTGGCCAGGTGTATCTTCATTTGATGTTTGTATATAATATCATCAAAGCCTGGGGTCAGGCTCCCAGCTGCTCCCCCTTCACTTCTTGGTGAATCACACTCCAGTCTGTAGCTGTTCCGATGGACCTTAAAGAATACAGCACAAAGGGCATGTCTTTCATCTGTTGATTACACTTGCCTCGGCCACTGGGGATCTGTAGTCATTAAAACCAAGCCTTATTGAGACTGACTCTCAAACCATCTATGAAAAAGTGTCTGTGAGGAGAACAGCATTGTAAGACAGCAGAGAAGACTGTGTGTAACTGAGCTCTGGGTCCTTAGGTTAAAACCGAAATCTGTTCTCCTGGTTCTCCTGTTCTGCTTGTAACTGAAGGCTGTTCTCTTGTTCTCCCGCCCTGAAAGCTGTTTTCTTACCCCCAGCTGGAGCGCCGCTTCTCACTGAATGTTACTGTAACAGATTCCTAACTTGTAACTAAATCCTAACTTGTACAGATTCGCCCTGTGCCCTTTTTATTTTATCCTCACGAGCTCAGGAAAGACAGAAAGGAAGGAGATAAATATCCACAGCCCCTTTTGGCTGTCCGTATCTGTCTGAAGCCTGGAGGACTGGACTAGCGTCTCTCTGAGAGCAATGAACTGACACGTATCATCTAACGTATTACCCCACTAACTCTACCATCCCACCCTCTGTCTACTGCCAACTGCCACCGCCTCCTTTATATCCGAAGCTGTTCCCAGAAGTCCAAGCGGCATCTAATCCTGAGGAAGGCTGCACAGGACAGACCTCTTGGCAAAGTCCCACTACAACTGTGGCTTGAGTGAGAAGAGTTGCGGTTCGAGTACTCCCGCGAATTAGCTGCCTTGGCTTCTTCTCTCATTGCTGTGACAGAATTCCTGACACAAAGCAGTGTGGGGAAGGAAGGGTTTATTTTGGTTCACAGCGTAAGTGTAAGGGTACAGTCCACCACGGATGGAAGGTGTGGCGGGGACAGGAGGCGGCTGGTCCCTTAAGAAGCAGAGAGAGACCCATGCAGCTGCTCAGCTTCTCCTGTTTGTTTAGTTCGGGACCCCAGCCTACAGGATGGTTCTGCTCACAGCGGGGATGGGTCTTCCCAGCTTGGTTAAACCTCTCTGGAAACTCCCACACAAGAATGTCCAGAGGTATGTCTCCTAGGCGACTCTAAATCCTGCCATGATGACAGTGAAGTGAACTTCTACGTAACTGTCTCAGGGGGCAGAAGAAGCAATTGTTAGTGAAAGCCCACTAGACACACTGAACTGGAATATGCTTATGTAATGGCAGTTGGGTGTCTCTAAGCTTATGGGCAAGCTTAGCAACCTTGCTTGCTTTGTTCTTTGGAGAGGTAAGCTAGATTTGGAATAAATATCTACAAAGCATAGATGTTATCTTTCAAAACTCAAGTTTAAAAATGAATAACCCATTGGGGTTGGAGAGATGGCTCAGCTGTTAAGAGCCCAAAGGTCCCAAGTTCAAATCCCAGCATCCACATAGCCGCTCACAACTCTGTGATTCAGTCCCAGAAGATCTGACGCCCTCGCCTCCACAGGAACTACATGCACGCAGAGCACAGACACACATACATGCAGGCAAAATAGCCATACACATATAAATAAAGGGAAACCATTATCGTGGAAGTTTAGTTATTGTATAAAATGTTTTATGCACTGTTGGGTGAGGGGCTTCCTAGGTCTTGGCATTCTGTATTGTTTGCAGGTGTTGGGTTTCTGTGGGGGATGTTTGATTGCTTATGATCTGCACGTGTTATCAGTAGAACACCTGCGGAGTCCTGGATCAATAAAAACACCTGAGATGACCCTTTGCTGGGGTCTGGTAGAGTTTGTGCATATAAGAATGCCCCCTTGACTCTCTTGGTAAGCCACCACATCAGCGTACAACTGCAAAAAAATAAAAATAAATGAATAACCTATTTAAAAATAAGTAAAGGATCTGAATAGACATTTTGCCCCCAAAAAGAAAGCAGACATACACAGTCAATAAACACATAAAAAACTGCTTAGCATCACTAGTCTTTAGGGTAATGCAAATCAAAGCCATGAGATACACTCTATGCTCACTGGGATGGCGGCAGTCAAGTCAGACAAGCGTTTGTAAGGATATGGAGAAATTGGAATTGTCCTACATGGCTGACGGGGATGTAAAAGTGATGTACTGTGGGAAATAGTTTGGTACTTTCTTAGACATACAGAACTAACGTCTGACTGAGGAACTCTGCCTCTAGTATGTAACTCAGAGACATAAAACATATGTCCGTGCGAGTTTGTAGACACGGATGTTCACAGTAGCACTCTGTGTGCCAGGCGCTGCAGATACTATGCCAGGCAGCATGCTAGGTGCTGGCGGTATTGTGGAAAAGAAGAAAGCTATGCATAGTCTCTGCCTTTTGCAGGACACGTGTTTACAGAGTAACAAATAGCTTTCTTAGAGCTATTCTGTTCTAACTGATAATGTAAAAACCAGAGCTAGTCCATCTCTACCTGCCCCCAATCCCACCTTGATGGAGAATGAAAGGTTTCCTTCTCTCGAAGAGGCAGATTCTGATTGCTGTCGCCTGCAGCCACCTCGGTACAGACTGGCTCCCACTGGCTGGTGCCCGAGCCTCACCATGAGAGGAGAGGTCAGATCTCTGTACTACGGCTCTTGTTGAGGGACCCTGGAAATGATAAACGCTGTGACAGTCCAACATGACTGACTGGCCTGGTGTCTTTGTCAGGAAGGATGGGCTGGCTGGCTCTGTGCCGCAGAATATTGCCAAGTGCAGAAGTGGGTGCAGGGTGTCCCCAAGGCCGTACAAAGGCAATGTGAGGTGGGACGGTGACACGGCCTCCTGGCAGGTACTGAGGTCCTGGCACTTGTCACCTTGGGGTGGCTTCGGAGGAGCAACTGGAAACTAATCCTCAGGGGAAACCTCTGCCAAACTCCTGCTTATGGAAGTCATACTTGGGGCTGGAGATCTGGCTCAGCGGTTAAGAGCACTGGCTGCTCTTCCGGAGGACCCGGGTTCAATTCCCAGCACCTACGTAGCACTTCACAACTATCGATAACTCCAGTTTCAGGAGGTCTGGTGCTGTCTTCTGGCCTTCCACAGGCACCAGGCATGCATGTGGCGCACAGACATGCTTGCAGCAGAGCATCCATACACATAAAGGTTTTAATTAGAATAAATAATTAATAATTTTAATTAAAAAAAAAAGAAGTCACACTTGTTCGTTATAAAAATCCCAGCAAAACAATACAGGAAGGAAAACTGATCCACTCTGCAGCTGATCTTCCTCATCTTTTTTTTGAGTGGCAACCTTATTTAAATTCATCCAGATGTGTTTATCTACTGTGTTTGATATCGTGCGATTGGCCCATTTCAAGTATGTAACTCAGTGGCTTTTACGTATCCCGAGTTGGGCGACCATTACTACCGTTTAAGAAGATTTCACTGCCTCAAAAAGAAACCGCGTTGCCTAACAATGTGAATGTGCGCAGGGCCGCTGAACTCTGGCTAAATAGGCTCTATGTAGCTTAGCACAGAGCCACCCACTCCACCCGCCGCCACTCCCCACCACCGCACCCCCCCACCCCACCCTGGCTCACACACTCATCCTCTTCCACATAGGGCATGCTCCCAATTTCCACATCAGAAGGCCCGTTCCGCTCTTCCCTTTGTGGGCCCTGGCGATGTGCCTGGCCCAGTGGTACGCTGGGCACGTTGTCAGGAAAGCAAGACCCTCCTGCTCTCTGCTGGTCCTGGCCTATCACCTGTCATTCCATTCCAGCCTCTCTCACCAGCTCTGCCTCTGTGTGGCCCTGCAGAGGGAGTGGGGATGGGATGAGGGAACAGGCTAAGGGCAGAGGGTAGACTGAGGCCTGAGAGCTCTGGAGGAGCTGCGCATTCAGCCGTGTGTGACCATGGGATCCTCCACTGCCAGGGGTCTCTGTGGTCATCTATTTGGGGCCATTACTGTTATCGCAAAGTGACATATGCTATCGGGAGCTGCTCCCGAGCATTGCTTAATTTCATGATGAAGAGATGGCCTCTTCCTTCCTTCCTGCTGCAACCAAGAATGCAAAACTGGATGACTTTCAATAACAGACACTTACTCTTACTGTTCTGGAAGCCAGAGATCTGAAAGCAGTGATTCTCAACCTTCCTGATGCTGCGGGCCTTCAATTCCTCATGTTCCTCATGCTGTGTGACCCCAACCATAAAACTGTTTTCGTTGCTACTTCATAGCTGTAGTTTTGCTACTGTTATGAATCATAATGTAAATATCTGATATGCAGACGGTCTTAGGTGACCCCAGTGAAAGGGTCCTTTGACCCCTGAAGGGTCATGATCCACAGGTTGAGAAGGCCTCAGATCCGAGTGTGTCCCCGGTTTCGCAGCTCCAGGCTCCACCTCTGGTCATTCATTCTCTCTGCCATCACAAGGCCTTCTTATTGGAAAGGACAGCAAATGTGGCCAAGATTTCCAAATAAGGTCACATGTCATGTTCTAAGCATCAGAACCTTGATACATCTTTTGGGAGGGCACCTTTCAGTCCTCCACAAATGTGCGTGCTTGTCACGCTGGTTCACAGCTGTAGAAACTGAGGCACAGAGAGTCTATGCAACAACCCGATAGAGACCTGCCCTTGCCACAGCGATTTGAAGCCCACGCACACATACAAGCCCCCAGGCAGGTGCAGTTCCAGATAAAGGCCCCGAGACAAAAGATGACTTAGCTCACATTAACTTCCATGCTCCACAACTCCAGAATGCTGTGGTGCTCTGTCCAGACAGGCTCCCTTGGGTCTGGGATTCCTCTTTGGGCCTCTAGGGAGAAGGACTATGAGCATATGTTAGAAATTCTAAAACCATAGGCAAGACAGCCTCAAGATTCCTAGATGGAGCTCCAGGGGACATTTCCAGACGACGGAAATCCCAAGGGCAGGGTGTTTTGTTTTGTTTTTTAATCCCTTTATAAATTTTTATATCTAACCAAATGGGAAGCCATGATCCGTTTGTCAGAAATAGATAAATGTGATTTTTTTAACTCCTGTGAGCTGTTAAGAACAGAGCTTAGGGTACAGGGTGGTAGCAACTGGAGTAGGTATGTATGTTGATCTCCGTCACCCTCTGCCCTTCTCCCTCAACCTCCAGCCCCGTGGAAAACTGGCCTAAGCTTTGCAAACTGGATAGAAGGCTGGTATCACCTAGATGATTGTGTCTTTAGGATTGGAAGGGCTTTTCCCTTGGGAGTCAGGGGAAACCGAGGCGCACAAAGCCAGGTTTCAGTCCCAGGGTCAAAGCTAGACCTGGAAGCCCAGCTGGACCATCTCCTTCTCCTGTATCACAAGGAAAAGATACCAGAAGAACTCAGTTCACATGTTGCTCAGCACCACTGAGGCCCAGGGAAGCCCAGTGTGGACTCCTGAGTTTGGGGAACAGAAATTGGCAGGGGTGTGACCCTGGGTCTAAGAATTAGCATTGTGAAAACCAGTTCCTACTGAGACTGTCCTAAGCAGCTGGCTACACATGTGTCATTTTTTTACAATCTAGAATTCTGTTCAGCAGAAATAACGAATGTGTATTAGTCGACATCAGCCACAGTGAATGGGTAACCCTTGAACTCTCACCGCACTGACCCCTTGAGCTCCATTTCTCGTTGCTGTTAGCAGCTGATACATACAGAGGTCCTGTGGGAGGTGCCAGGATCCATAGAGAGCATAGCAGGCATCTAGGTCTAGGAGAGCAGCCAGCCCCTCCCCCTTACCATTAGCGGATACTTACGGGGCATTTCTTGTCTCTCCGCAGTATTGTACCTGGAAGGCTCAGTTCTTGTGTTTGAGGACATCTTCAGACTGATTGCATTCTACTGTGTCAGTAGGTGAGTAACCTGGCCTAGAGGAGGTCGTGGTGGAGGGTGTCCCTTCCTGTCGTAATTTGTTGCAATACACCCATCTGTAAGAGGCATCTATTCAGCCTTGAGTGTGTTTATGGCATGGGAGAGGACGGAGTAAAGGGGGGGGGTTCAGGGAGAGGGGACAGGCCCTTGACTTTGCTCTGGTTACCACAAGAAAAGAGATGAGCTCTGATGTTTCCTGGACTCTTCTCGTAAGGACTCCTCCGCCAGCCACCTGCTCCTCTGGCTCCCTGCCAGTCTTTCAACGTCTTGCATTACCAGCACCAGGGACAACTTTGGACCCTGCAGACCAACTTAGGTCAGGGATTATAGGAGGGACTCCTTGTAGAGACGGCAAGAAGGGCTGATGCCCTTTGGTGGGTGGGAGCCTGGGGTTCTTCAGCTGGATAGACCACTGTGAGTTCTGCTCCATTAGCTCAGAACTAGTTTCCGATCAGCAAGATTTTAAAAATACATGTGGTTCCATAAAGCAACAGCTGAAGCTGCGGGGCCAAAACAAGAGCCGATTAGATGGTCGGTAGGATGTCATTGGCCCTAGGCTATCTCTGCTTAAACATATGGTCCACTAATAATACCTCTCCCCAGCCTCCTAGCTGGCAGAGCAACACTAGTAATTACGCCTGATGCTGACCTCTGCTGCTGCCTGGGGAGGGCTCCCCGCTGTCCTCAGTGAGCCTCTGTGGGATTTTAATGCCCATTGTCTTTTAAAGATTTTTTTTTAATCTTATGTACCTTAATGTTTGCCTGGACGTATGTATGTGCACCATGTATATGCAATACCCAAGAAGGCCAGAAGATGACATCAGATCCCTCCCGGGACTGAAGTTATAGACTTGTAAGCCCCCACATGGGTGCTAGGAACTGAACCCGAGTCCTCTATAAGGGCAGCAAATGCTTGTAAGCCCTGAGCCGTCTCCCCAGGTCCCTCCATGTTGTCTTTTGAAACCTTGTCAACAACCCCACAAGGGTCGTTCCTATTATCCCATTGCTCAGATGAGGAAATGGAGACTGGTAAATGGCAAGGTGAAGTTCAATCTAGAGAACGCTCTACCACCAGTCCACCCTGCAGTAATTCTGTGCCCTGGCTTGGCCCAAGAGACTCACAAGGGAAAATTACAGAGGCCCCAGCTAGGCCTTAATGTTTTATAACACATCACTGTGGGAAGATGGGCCCTTTCGTGTTTACCTTAGTTGAAGAAGCTCTTCCCGGTATTTGGAGCATACCAGATACAATGAATGGATGAATACGCACGGATGGATTGGTGGGTAGATGGGTGTATTTGTACGCTGGGCTGCTGTGGTGGCTCAGCAAGGAAGACAAGGAGGCATGTTCATTGGTGCAAGCCCTGCCAGACCTCAGCAGAGGGAACACTGTCATGGCCAGTTCACGCCTGGACAGTGGAACCCTGAGTGTCTGAGCTCAGGTGTTTTTATTCATTCAGAACTCCTCAGGTGCAGATCATAAGCAATCAAACATCCCCCACAGAAATCCAACACCTGCAGACAGTACAAAATACCAAAGCCTAGGCAGTCCTTTTTCCAACAGTGCACAAAAACTATTACTTTAAACAAAACTAAAAATAAACTTCTACAACAATTCCCTTTTCCTATATTAAAAAAAAATGCTTTACCTTTACAATACAATTTAACACTACACCAGCAAAACCATTTACAAGAAGAACAATTATGAGGCCTCTAATGCACAGGACCAAAGGATACCAAACATCTATCAAGCTTTTCACAACGTCTTTGGACATCAGGAAAGCATTATCAATGTCCAATCATCTGGAATTCACTATCTTCTGGGTTCCTCCAAAGAGCTTAGATTACTTCTCTGGCTCTGACTTCTGCAGCACACACAGCTTGTCTTCCAGGCTCTGGCTGCCTGCACTCCACTGCTGCTGCTGCTCTTGGTGGTCGTCCCATGGTACTGGCATCTCCAGAACGCTGCTGGGATCCCTTGCTGCAACTGGGCTGAACTTTCACCAATAGCCTCTCCTTGGCTCTCTTCATGGTGCCAAGCCTCAACTTCTTTACACGACCCCTTCATCTGGTCCTTCAACTACTACCAAGACTGTACCTTCACCAGTGGCCTTTCCTGGCCTCTCACAGAGCCAAGCCTCAGCTGTCCTCCAGAGACCCCCTTCATGCCTTCAAAACCAGCACCACCTGGGTGACTCTTACAGCACCAAGTTGGGCTGCCAGCACGAGAAACAAACCCAAACAGTTCTGGAAGACAGCTTCTGTGTGCTGACCCTGAGGAAACACTTTCCAGATTTTAAGACAGAGTCTGATTTGCAGGAAAAACAACTGGTCACCTTGTCTGCAGGAAGGAGTCCCTCCTGGGGTGGAGTTCTCATCACAGCAGATGTGTCTTGTCAGGACCGCCTCCCCTCACCAGGTTTGCAGGAAAGAAAGGAAAGCAAAGCAGACTCTGCGAGGTCCGAAGTTTCTTTTTTTCTTCCTTGTCTCTACATTAGACGTGGCTGGCATGATGTCATGCCCCGCGTTGCGGGGG
Source organism: Cricetomys ansorgei (assembly GCA_026225945.1). Taxonomy (NCBI): domain Eukaryota; kingdom Metazoa; phylum Chordata; class Mammalia; order Rodentia; family Nesomyidae; genus Cricetomys; species Cricetomys ansorgei. Next base: position 22,676,960 of record JAMJFZ010002869.1, read on the forward strand.
CCATGCGTAGCTGTTCACCTACAGGGTGTCTCAGCACAGATGACAAGGAGGCATATTTCATAATTGCAAACCTTACCAGACCTCAGCAGAGGGAACCACCATCATGGCCAGTGCCATACTGCCAGTGGGACCCTGAGCATCTGAGCTCAGGTGTTTTTATTCATTCAGAACTCCTCAGGTGCAGATCATAAGCAATCAAACAACCCTCACAGAAATCCAACACCTGCAGACAATACAAAATGCCAAGGCCTATGCAGACCCTCACCTAACAGTGCACAAAAACAATTAGTGCTAGAACAGAATCCAGAGTCGTGAAGAGATGTCACCCAAAAGGGACAGGCAGCCACCGATGAAAGGAGGCAAAGCTGCGGCGGAGATGGGGCATGCTGGGGTCTCCTTCCTGAGTGGTAGGGTGCTTAGTCCCGTTGCTTCTTGAGAGTGGCCATGATGCCAGGTGCTCGGCTAAGACCGTTCCCAGGATCACAGGGTCTAATCCTCAACACAATTCTGGTTCAAGTCAGTAACCTCAAGTGAATGCTGC
>JAMJFZ010002869.1:22680000-22730000 GCA_026225945.1 Cricetomys ansorgei
TACCTCAAAGTCTAAGGTCTTCATTATATTTTTCTGTGTCTGTCTGTCTGTCTGTGTCTCTGGGTGCGCATGCCACAGTGCAAGTATGGAGGTCAGAGGACAGATTTGGGGATTCGATTCTCTCCTTGCACCGGGTGGGTCCCAGGGATCTGATCCCTATTCCTCGGCTGCAAGACCTTTACCCGCTGAGCCATCTTACAGCCTTCAAAGTCTAGCATTTTAAAAAGTGAGGACCACAGTAGTATCAGCATCTTAGTACAGTTGTGAGGACTGGGTAGGAAAGCAGAGGCAAAATAAACAAATAGTGAATGATTTGTGATCCTGGATAAAGGTATTTTCTTAGCTGAGTGGTCTTGGGTAATCATCTCAACTTCTCCGAACCCCCGCCCCCGCCCCGTTACTAGCTGTGAAGCTGGAATGATTGCTGACCTATGGGGTTCCTGTGCTATGTAGTGATGTTACATGATATTTTTCAGCCAGCTCCCCTATCCTGTATCCTGTGTGCTCTCCTTATAGGGGTGGGGGTGGGGGATGGGGACTGGGCGATGAAGCCAATGACAACCTGATCTGGAAGGAAGAGGAGGTCCATGGTGTGGCTTTGAAGGGTGTGTGTAATCTAAGCAGGTATGAGAGGAGGGAACAGGGCAGTGAGAATATTGAAGCGGGGACAAGGGGTGGGAGCATTTGAAGAACTTTCTAGAGAGGTGGAGCAGGGCCCAGGCTATCTCCGGTGTGTGTTGGGGTTTGCTGGGTCCAATGTGAGCATCACAGGAAATACGAAATACGGTAAGAGGACAGTGTTAGATTACTGGCCGCGTGAGAACTGAGTGACCTCTGCTGGCCACTGTGATAGGTACTATTCTGGGGGCAGGAACCGTCCAAACCACACCAACAAACTAGAGAGTGGTCCAGGTAAACTGAGGCAATGGGGGATGAGTTTCACCAACCTTTGAAACTGAAGATTTGGAGAAAGATAGTGATGAGCTCCTGAGATGGGAGGAGGTGGACCCCAGAACCCATCCAGAACGGGACCGAGCCAGACTTGAGGAGAGGGATGGGCAACTGGCATCAGAAGACCTTGGGTTCATGGGACAGTCACGTGATGGTGACTGATGCAGTGCCTGGTCTAACAGTGAAGAAGCCAAAGGCCACCCCCAGAACCTCACAAAAGTACCCCCAGATGTGCCATGTCCGCCCCTCAACAGTGCTTTCTTCCCTGAGTGGGTGGTCACAAACAGAAGCCACCAGCAGAGTCACCTAGCAGAGAGGCCTCAGGAGGAGTAGGATGGTCTGGGGACCCCTGCCCTGAGCACTCTCTGTCAGCCCCATCGCAGCCCCATCTTCAGCTTGGTGTCCCATTGTGAACAGGTCTGTTGGTCGCCATCCAAGACCTGGGACATTGCCCCACCCCTACCAGGAGCTGGAAGCCCCCAACCTAGGGTTAAAGGGAAGAGAGAGATAGATAGGGAGGCTGTGATAGCCCTGAGTGGAGGGAGATAGCTCTCTGGGCCAACAGGGAGGCTCCCAGTGGATGGATGCGATTTCTGTTTAGGACTGGGCTGGGAAGGAGGTGGGCGGGGCATGTGGGGGTTCAGTGGTGGGGCAGATTACTAATTTTGGTAGTTACCTGTGTTTTGAGCTCTGCTGTTCTGTGCCCTCTTTGTCCTCTGATCAATTTCTGTCTTCACAGGGGGAACACAGGCTAAGAGGAGAGAGACGGAGGAGTGGGGGTGGATGCCTGGAATGGTAGACAGGTCCTAGATGCCAGAATAAAGCATAGAATCAGGACCAACTAACCTGGCTGGAGAGGCAGCCTCCAGACTGGAGGACCTCTACCCAGCACCATCTACCCACAGCCCACTGTGGTGCCTGAGAAAAACCTTTTCCCCCTCTGGGCCTCAGTTTCCCTCTGTCTGAATGGCTACTGGAGATCTCTGGAAGGAGTCCTTACCAATTTCCCTGCAGCCAGCAGATGATGCTGGCTAAACGCTCATCAGGGTACTCTTCTGTTCTTGCTGCCTACCACCATGTTCATGAAGAACATGGGTCAGAGGTCACTAGATATGCTTAAAGGAAGTGTAGGCCTGGCAGGGAAGAAGCAAGGGGATCCTCTGTGCTCCCGGCTCTTTACAGGTCCTGAAGCTGGCATGAAAGCTGGATCTGGCTGGCAGCTCCCTCAGCTGCAACCATGTCCCTTGGCCCCATGTCCCATGCCTGGACATTTCTGGACATTCCAGAAATCTCATGGAAAGCCCAGTGGTCACAGGATGTGAGAGGCAGACATCTGCATGCTGGCAAATGGGAACTCTGGCCCCTCTAGTACCTGACCTATGGCCTTCCTGTCTTCACAGAGACTTACTGCCCTTCACATTGCGGCTGCCCCAGGCCATTCTTGAAGCCAGTAGCTTCCTGGACCTTGAGACCATCTCCAGCCTGGGCCTGGGTAAGTCCTCCCTGCAGAACCAGAGAGTAGGTGGGTGTTGAGGAAAGGTGGTTCTAGGATTTCCTCCATTGCATTAGTCAGGATTCTCTAGAAGAACCAAACTGTCTTAGTGTCCTATTGTTGTGAAAAGGCATTAGGACCATGGCAACTCTTACAAAGGAAAATATTTAATATTTAATTGGGTCAGGCTTACAGTTTGGAGGTCAAGTTCATTATTGTTATGGTGGGAAACATGGCGGCATGCAAGCAGACATGGAGAGGTAGCTGGGAGTTCTGCATCTGGATCAGCAGGCAACAGGCAGAAAGAGTCCCTGGGCTTGGCTGGAGTTTCTGAAACCTTAATGCCTGTCCCCAGAAATACACTTCCTTCAACAATACCACATCTACTCCAACAAGGCCACACCTCCTAATCCCTGCCAAGTAGTGCCACTCCCTAATGGCCAAGCATTCAAATATGTGAACCTATGGGGGCCATTCCTATTCAAAACACCACAGGAACCAATAGAATGAATACTCCGTAGCTTACACAGAATAGTAACATTGTTAATAGTGTCTATTCAATAGTAGCATTGTTACATTGACTAGTAACAACAATTTCACAGATGAGAGGCTCAGTGTCTTGGCAGTCTGTATGGTCCTACGGCGGCTGTTTCACACTAGAAAGGCCAAGAACCCCACAGTTGCTCAATCCACAAGGCTGAGCGCTTCAGCAGTCCCAGACTGGCACCAAAGACCTAAAGGGTTCTTGGAGCGAGTCACTAGTCCTCCCAACAAGGGAGTCCTGGAAACGCTGGTTATCAAAGCAGCACAGGATCAGCAACTGCAAAGGGCTAAGTCTACTCAGCATCCAGGAGGGAGGCCACGCAAGCAGAAGATGAGTAATCGTCCTTCGGCCACATCCTGTTTCATCTGGGCTGCTACCAGAAAGTGCCACCCACATTCGGAGTGGATCTCCCCACACTAATTATGGCAGTCAAGACATTCCTCGGGTGAGGCTCCCCGCTCAGGTGATTCTAGTTTGTGGCCTGTTGACGTTACAATCAACCATCACACCCAGGTGCCCCTGGGTGACACCAAACTGGATTCTGAACCTTAATCCGGAAGCCCACCACCCCGGGTCCAGAGATGTTGAGCCACTGAATAGGAAGATTCTTGGGGTTCTAGACAAAAGGTGCCATGTACAGCCAGGGGCCATGACAGGCTGATCAGACGTAGTAGCCCTGGGAAAACCAAAGCCCACACCATGGCACCTCTAAGGGCTGGCCAATGTCAGCCCCGCTTCTCTGTCACAGACCTGGCTCTGGCCCAGCCCTCATCAAAAGGAAAAGCAGCATGGATGTTGTCCTAGCTAGGGTGACTGTTGCTGTGATGAAACACCTTGACCAGAAGCAGCTTGGGGAGGAAAGGGTTTATTTGGCTTATGCTTCATCTTCACAAAAAGTCAGGACAGGAACTCAAACAGGGCTTGGAGGCAGGAGTTCATGCAGAGGCCTTGGAGGGGTGTTGCTTACTCCCCATGGCTTGCTCAGGGAGCTTTGTTGTTGAACCCAGGACCACCAACCTGGGTGGCTTTGCCCACAATAGGCTGGGCCCTTCCCCCTCAATCACTAATTAAGAAAATACTCTACAGGCTTCCTACAGCCTGATCTTATGGAGGTATTTTCTCAATTGAGGCTCCCTCCTCTCTGATGACTGTAGCTTGTGTCAAGTTGACTAACCAGCACAGATGCAAAGGAAAACTCAAGTGAGCCCCTCATGCCCTTGGCCTTCTCCCTGCACAACCAACCAACCCTAAGCATTTGGGTTGGTTGGAAGCATTTCCAGCTTCCATTCCTTTGCATATCTGTATTAGCAACCTAGACTTCCTGGGTGTCTAGCCACAATAAGGTCTCCGCAGGTATAGGCTTGGCCAATCCTGACCAGGACTGGGCCTCATCCCTGCTGGCTCTAAGGACGCCAAGATCTACAGGCTGTTAGCTGCAGGGACACTGACCAAGCATGTGTTGAAGACAGGAATTCTCCTACTTCTACATGGTATACGGGGTAGCATGCTTAAGGCAGAAGCTTCTCCAGCCTCTGTGGCCAGTGGCAGGACAGAGGCCCAGGACTTCCAGGTCCACCTCCTGAACAGACGGAGACCCGAAGCCATCGGGCGCCTGTCCTGGCTCGTGCAAGCTGTTGCCGTGCTCTACTGTGTGCTCTGATGCTAAGTGCAGAAAGCAGCCTCTACCAAGGACCCAGGCACCTAAGGCATTGTGCGGAGCTCGCTGCATCACTCCTCTACCAGGCGTGTCCAGCCTTCCAACGTTGCAACAAGAGGCCGTCGCCTACAAAGCTCACATGCAAGAGCCACGCAAATTACAAAACAAAAGCTTGCAATGCTCAAAGTAATTTTATGATCTTGTGCTGGGCTGCATTCACAGTGAGTGAACAAAAGAAATTTAAAAAAAAAAAAAGACTGCTCCTAGGTATGGTAGATATGAGGGAGAGCATAGCAAAGGATTCTGGAAGAGTCCAGAGCGGACATGACCCTGAGCCAGGTCATGTGACGAGAGAGGAAAGGGGTAGCCTTGAGCAGCGGCCAAGAGAAAGGACCAGTTTTCCAAAATGGCCGGATTATATAGAGAGGAGTAGCTCAGCCCCCTAGGCTCGAGAATTCAGGGTAGAGGGGTAGGATATGCCAGCCAGTAGGACCCTGTAAAAGGTAGGGACTGAGGGATGCTGGGAGAACCTGGCAGCCAGGCCCACTCTGATATATTAAAGTTAGCAGTTTGTTCTGGGTTTGAGACCTAACACATAGTTATCCTGGAACTCACGAAGCCTATTGGTCAAGGATGGGACACAGCTGTTACAGCAGAGAGCTGAAACCTACTTGAACTTTCATGGAGAACTCCTGAGAAATGGGTCGAGGGCCATCGGACTTTATGAGCAACGGCTTTGTGAGCAACAGCTTCTGCTCTGTACCTCAGCCTCTTGTGCTGTGCAGCAGCCTGCTCCCCTGCTCAGAGCCCTGCTCCTCAGTCCCTCACCCTACCAGACTCTGACTCCAGCCCCATCCCCCACCTGGCCTCTGTTCTCTTGTCAATGTTTCCAGGAGAGCCAAAAGCATGATGGGAGGAAATTCACTGTTAGGTACATACATTCACAGTTCCATTTTTTTACACTCAAAAAAAAAATCCATTTAATGGATGAAGCCATGGGACTTAAGATGTCTAAAGAGCTTTCTCAGCTTTAAACAGAAATGAAGCTCTGGCTCATGGTGACTAACACACATGGATGGGGACATGATGTGTTTAGGGAGAGAAGCCAGACTGCTGAGGTCCAGCCCAGGCCAGGGTTTCAGTGACCCATGAGACGAAATAATAAGAATAAAACCACACTTCTTATGGATGGGACAAACTCTTTATTCCTTCAGTGTCTTACTCCTCTGTTCTCCTTCTTTCCTCTTCTCTCTCTCCTGTCTCCTATTCCCGCTCCCTCTCTCCTCTCTCCTGTTCCTCTGCTGTTCTTTCCTACTCTTCTGTCTCTGTCTGTTTTCCCATGTATCTTACACGTATTTTTTGACAAAGCCCCTCATGGGGAAAGATCTCATTGCGATCACATCTTAACCATAAACTTAAACTTTACATAATGATTGAAGGTTTTACATTTCAAAACCGAGTTATCGTAAAACCCACACCTGAACACCTAGTTTTCCATATGTATTTTCCCCCACAGTACATCTATATCCTAGGAAGCAATAGTTTTTCCATTATAAACGAACAGAGCTTTAGCAAACCAACTAATTTCACAGCCAGCTTCTATTATAATTGGCAGGGTGCCAGGACACACGTCACAGTACCCTAACGTAAACAATTCTTAGTTAACACAGTGAAACAAGTTCATTATAACTAGAAAACTTTAAGTCAGGGGTCTTTTTGCCTTTCTTAGGTAAAAGGAGACTCTGCTGCACAGCTCTGTGTCCCCAAGAAATACCCTAAACTCATCAGTAAACTTTTGATTATAGAGACGAGGAAAGAGTCCATTTTATCTGTGGTGGAGGAAGTTCAAGCCTGACAGTGGGCACTGAAACTATTTGTTATTTCTTGATCGTGGGCCTCTTTTTCACAGGTGAAACTTGTGGACCCTCGCAATTACGCTTTTTTTGTTCTTGCTTCCCTAACCCTGACCAAACAGTCCATAGCAAAAATGTGTTTTCTTCTTAAGTTACTTATTCTAAGGCAGCTGGCAAAACATCCTAATTTAACCCTGTGACTACGTGTGGAAAGCACCTGCTGTTCCTAACTATACATGTTTTTTAGTTATTATTTCTGGAGTTTCAAAGCGTCACCAATTCAACTGAGTGGCACTGCCTTGCCCAGGTGGTATCGCTGGAGGGAAAATCATCACCATTGCTATGTGTGCCAGCAACACTGCCCCGTGAGGGGTTAGAGACCCCCACAGGACTTTCATACCACAGGAGAGACAAGGAGACCATGGTAGCAACAAGCATGATAAGGCCCAGCAGTAGCAAAGGGCATTCAGGAGACAATCCCCCGGAGGCCAAGGTAAAAACCTACTGTCACCCGCTAAACAGTAGGCTGAGTCCTGAAGCTCCAGTGCTGGCTGCTGTTCTGCACTGCTCCCAGCACCAGACTCAGAACATGTGAGAATCCACTATAGACGTGCTCAGAGGGGCAAATCCACAGACACAGAAAGCAGGCTGGCGGTTGCCAGATCCTGACAGTCACTTTCCTCATACCTGTGATAAAATACCTGACAGAAGCAGCTTAAGGGAGGAGAAGCCTGTTTGGGCTCATGGTCTGAGGGGATACAATTAAGGTGAGAGGGAATGCCTGGCCGGGATACCACATCTCCACCAGGAAGCAAGAGAGACCAAGCTATAAAACTCCAGGCCCACCTGCCGTGACCCACTTCCTCCACCGTCCCCTAAAAGCTCCACACCACCCAGACCAGGATGGCCAGCTAGGATCAAATGTTCAAACACAGGAGCCTGCAGGGGATATTTGACATTCAAACTCTTAACCCTGGATGGAGCGTGACTGATAATGGGCATGGAGTTTCTTGGGGAAGGGGGTGACTAAAGTGCCCTAAAATTTACCACAGTAACACTTGTGCAACAGTGAATATATTAGAGCTACCAGGGAATTATTCTTTTTGTTTGTTTGTTTGTTTTCTCAAGACAGGGTTCCTCTGTTGTAACTGGCTGTCCTGGAACTCACTCTGTAGACCAGGCTGGCTACCACCTGGCCAGGGAATTTTTTTAAATGGGTGAATTTAAATGGGTGAATTATATGAATGGTGTCCGAGTTGAGACGGTAGAAAGGCGGACCACAAGGCTTCCCATGAGAGGATGTGATGGGAGCTGGATTTGAACTCAGGACTTTCTAAGTTGAATCTCTGTGCCCTCTGTCTACACAGACTGCCATCTGATGCTTTCGGACTTGCTCACGGCTTCCCGCCTTTCAGCTCCCTCCCCTCACCTTTGCCCTGGCTCCAGAACAAACAACACAGTGTACTATTGCCGGGGTGGGGAGGCTGGATATTGCCGGCATGTGTGGGGGAGGGGCTGGATTTGCTGTTGGGAGAGGGAAAGCAGCGAGCCCTCCCGCTGCTGCGTTGTACCCTCTGAGCGCCTCTCTTTATGGCGTCTTTTTCTTATTCTGAAATCCCAGCACGCTGTGGTTTTCTTTTTAACTGACAAGACCAGAAAGAGATGTGGCTGGAAATCATGCATAGTCCCTCCGCTGCTGCAAAAATGCAGTTCGGTATCGTGCCCTTCGCTGTTGTTTTGAGCAAACCTATGTGTGACTTTCAACCCAGAGTCAAGAAGCGTGTAGTCAATGGTAGACTTACTGGGTTTTCAGCGCGTCCGATGGTCTCACAGTTATCCTCGGTTTTTGCGGCATATCTCCTTCCTCCATTCAGTGAATGTGTTTTATTGCGCTTGGTTTTGGTTTGGCTTGGTTTTAAATGAGTAGACCAAGCCCTGGGATGACGTCAGCAAAGCAAAGCTATTCTCTTGCAGGCTCAGCACCGTAGGATGGCTCTTGAGTGTCTGTTCATGAGCTGACACAAGAAAAGCCAAGCTTAGACTTGGAAATGCCACCGTTCAACGGTGCAGGCTGTATAGGGTGCTATAGGCCAGCGGGGGCCACAAACCTAAAACAGGCTCGGATTCAGCTGTGCCGTTTGCAACTGATCCTAAATACAAGGCGGGGAGCTGATTCTGTGTAGTGGCTCTCAAACATGCCCGTGGCGTATAGACGCTTCGTGTTTTAAAGACAGAAAAGGCGTGCCCTGCGCAGCTCTCCCAAGTTTGTGTGTACTTTGTTTTGCTTTGTTTCGTTTGTTTGTTTCCTTTATAGCATACAATGGAAATATCCCCTAGTTAGTAAAGATTTTTAAAAGTCTGAGTTAGGGGACTGGGGAGTTAGCGCCATCGATAAAGTGCTAGCTGCGCAGACGTGAGGACCTGCTTTGAGCCCTAAAGCCCACCCACGTTGTAAAAAGCTGGGCACGGTGGCCCCACTGACCTGCCAGACTAGCTAGTTGGTGAGTTCCAGGCCAGTAAGAAGCCTAGTCTCAGAAAACAACGTAGCAGTGCCCAGGGAACAACATCTGAGGTGGCGCTCCAGCTTCCATATGCACACACATGTGCCTGCACATGCACACACAGACACGCACATGTGCGTACCATGCACACGCGTGCGCACACGCCCACTTGAGGTGGAATGAAACTTTAACAGCCCATCTTTGGATGCACCAAAAACATGCATTCCCTGAGTTCCCTGGGCTCTCCAGCCGTTTCCATTGTATGCGAATCTTTATTTGCCCTTGGGCCCCGCAGTCCAATACCTAGCACATCTGGCTCCTAAAGCATGGCAGGGATTGACAGCTGGCAAGAGGCCCATCCCCCCTACCCCACCCGAAGGTAGAAAGCCTTGTTGCCATTAAAATGGCTGCTTCAGTCAAAGGGACCGTCTCTTCTTTAGTGGAACTTGGGCGGCTGAGCCAAGCATGGCGCCACCAAGCCATGGTGCCCACAGCTCTGCCAACTGCTGGGACTGCATGACTCAAGGATCTGCTTCTCCAGCCTTGGCTCCCTGCAAGCTGCAGGGAAACTTTCCAGCTTCATTCTTGTGTGAGAGTGTGTGTGTGTGTGTGTAGCATAAAGCCCTGAACTTCCCCAGTGCTTCCCTTACACAGCTTACACAGCCCCAGGCCCTGAGATGTGCCCCCCTCAGGGCCCAGCACCACCCTCCCCTGGAAGCAGCATTGCTTTGGAGGTCTGTGCCCTGTGAAACCATCATTCCCGCTCTGGGCCTGTTTCCCTGAGTCCCAGTGTCTCCTCCACACTCGTGAGTGCTATCAGGATGATGTGTTCTATTCTGTGCCTGCTAGTCTGCATGTCTGTGGTCCTGTGACGAGCTAGGTGACAGTTCCCCATCTGGAATTCCTCTGCCCTACTTTCCTCCTCATATCGCTGTCTCATTTCCTCACCTGCCCATCCCTCAGCTTGTCCCCAGCTGGCCTGGCCAGTGTCCCTATCCCCTAGAATGCTGCCTCTGTTCCGACCGAACTGTTCCCGCACTACTGTTGTCGGGGCTGACGCCTGGCTCCTGCTCGTTGGAGCACCATCCAGAGGCTGGAGATGAGCAAATGGACGAGGCATTGGTTGCCTTCTGGAAGCCCAGAGTGTGGTAGGCAACTCAGACAAAAGCATAGAATAGCAGCCCCAACGGTGTCCCTAAAGTCTGAGTACACAGTAGGACTAAAGGACACAGGCATCCTGCACACATCAGGAAATTTACTCCAGACAACTCCGGTCTTAGAATTAGTAAGAACTCTGCAGGTAGTGAGGAAGATAATCCTAAGCAGAGGGAATAGAATCTCCCAAGATCTGAGGGCAGGGCAGCAGGTGTCACATCCAGGAAGAAGAGAACGGCAGATGGAGCAAAGACTCAGTAGATAATGCTAGAAAAGATACATGGGGGCCAGATCCCACAGGCCTTGAGGCAAGCAATGATAGGAAGCATGTCCAGGCATTGATATGCAGTTCTGGACATCAGCTACCCCATGACTTTGTCCTTCATCCACATGTCTTAAGGGACCATGACATGCACACAGAAGGAGCTGAGCTCAGCTTCCTGGGTCTACTGAATAGTTCTGCAGGACTGTAATCCTGGCTGCCTGCCCCTCCTCGCTACGAAGACTTCAAGGGGACCTAAGGGAACCTGGCCACTCTGCTGGGCTTGTATAGACATGGGTACAGTGTTTCTGATGCTTGTTCCATAGAATAGAAGCACCTGTGTATTCTGGGCACCAAGAGTTGGTGATTCAGGGTCAGATGCTGTCCTGAGAGGCAAAGCCACTGCCTGGCCATCATGAAGAGTAGCCCTTCAGGTCGTGGGAAAACCTAACCTGGTCACGCCTTATCCCATGACTGCGATGTGCAGGGACCTTTGCGTGTTGCAGAAAGATACATGAAAGGTCATCACCTTGTTATTGTGGTGACGGCTGGGTCTTCTGGGCTGGCTGCCAGGTGCTGTAGAGTCTGTGCAGGGCAGGGCTCCATGGTGAGCACCATGCTCCTTCCATAAGAGATGCTGACAGCTGGGCGGACCACAGCTTGCTTTCTATCCTGGGCCTGTACCCTGCTCATTTGATGGACAATACAACCCCAGGCCACCGGCATGGCCCAGGCCCATGTCCTTGAGCATACATACCATCATAGAACTGGCTCACACTTGGCTCTGCATGGCCCTGCCGTCCTGAGACATCTCCTATGACCATCAAAGAGCCTGTTGTGGTCATGCCAGGTGGTACAGGCCTGCAATCGCAACTGCTTTGGAAGCCGAGGCAGGATGATTGAATGTTCAAGGACAGCCTGGGCAACTTAGCGAGACCCTGTCTCAAAATCTGAGAACGTTTTTTTTTTTTTTAAGTTCAGGGAACACATCTCAGTGGCGGAGCACTTGCCTAGCATGCGGGAGGCCCTGGGTTCCATCTCCAGTGCCTGTTGTTCTTACCACATCGCCAGCTACCCGCAGGCAGACAGAGCAACCGAGGTGGGAAGTGGTGCAAGTTCCTCAGAAACAGCCCGTAGTACACCAAGGGCTTAGCCCGACCTGTTCAACTTTGAGCACCCTGTGACCTCCGGTGACTACATTTTCCCGGAGTCACTTACCTGCCTTTGTAAAGTGGGGACAGGGTCTATGGCCAGGGGTCATAAAGACAGTCCCAGTACAACCACAGGACCGTGGCTGGTCCACTGCACAAACTCTGGCTGTTCCTTCAGGGTATCGTCCTTAGCACTCCTTTGAATAGATGTCTTACTGAGGGACCATGGGAGAAGTGTGTCCACTACTCTCCCAAGGGTCCTGCCTCAGCCTGCCCCATGCCCTTTCTACCCTTAAAATGATCATACTGAGCAGGACCTGGGCCCCGTGTTTCTCTCCATATGGAGCCACTCTCATGAGCTCAGAACAGTGACCTGTTCTCCAGAAGTCATAACCCTATGTCTTTTGGAAGATGCTGAGCATCCCTCAGTGCTTGCTGGGATACGGTACCTAGAGACCAAGGTTTCTCAAGCCAGAGAAACTTTGCATTTCTGGCTTCGGTCACAGATGAGGCTATGAGGGCTGGTTGGTAGCTACCCAACAAGGCAGGGCGTGCGCGAAGGTAGGAACTGTGCCCTAGCCTAGCTTCTCAGTTAGCTACAAGACCCTCCCAAGTCTCAGCAGCCTGTGGTAGAAAGCTGATTCTCCTGCCCACAATTCTCTGGTTCCATTTTCTTGTGTGTGCTAACTGCAGCAACCATGACTTCAAGCCCCTTCCCGTAGGGTACCCTCCCAGCACCTTGTGATGTTACTGTTGAGACACCCACTGGAGACATAGCTAAACCAAAACCAGATAGCTGTAGAAACCCCACCCCTGTTCCCTCTGTACCCACCATGCCCCACCATGTCCTCCACAAGCCTGAAGCCATAATCACCCCACGCCCAATCACAGGTGTTCTCCGCGCCAAGCTCTCATACCAGCAGGGAACTGAAGCTGGGCCTCTGTGTCCCCTCCCAGCTCTAAGCTACCCCCTCCCCCAGGGGTGCACAGGGGACTTCCCCTCCAGGCAGGAAGTGGTGGGAGAATTTTAAGAGTCCAAGAAGGGAAAACAACCCTACGCAAAAGCAAGGGCCCTCCCCTCAGCGTTACGAGGAGGACTGACTGCCTCTGCTCTGCTTTCTTCAGGCTTCTGGGACTCCTCCCTGAACCCTCCAAGAGGCCCAGCCGAAGCCCCCAGAAGCCCAGCTTCCGGAGCCCCTGCAGCCACCAGCCTCCAGCCTCCAACCCATCACGCAAATTGTTCCTGCGAAATTGAGCTGTCGGTGGGAAATGACCGCCTGTGGTTTGTGAATCCTATTTTCATCGAGGACTGCGCCCTACCGTCTGATCCACCGCCTTCCGGCAGCTGCCCTCAGCGCCTCATGCCTGCCACCTCGGATGCTACCTCACCCACTTCCAAGGGGTCCCCACGCCGTCCCCCGCCTCCACCCCCGGTACCCACCGTTCCTCCTGCTGGCCCTGTCCGGCCTCCTGTACCCCCTGCACCTGCTGGTCCTTTACCCAACTCCCCACTAACGCCCACCTCTCACCTTGCACCGCATGCACCCGGCCCCCCAGGCTACCCGAACCAACCACCCATGACAGCCTGTGAGAGTATCCCACGTCCTGCTGTAGGCCTGGGCCCCTTTGGGGAGGAAGAGATGAAACCTGGGAAGGCTCCCACCCCCTCACAGCCGGGCCCTCCCCCTCCGCTGCCCTCAAAGAAGACTTTTCCAGCAGCTCCTCCCAGACGGCGCATCTCTGAAAGGGTATCTCTGGAAAGCCAGAATGTGGGGACTACAACAAACAGGGACCACTCAGGCATTTCCAGGGCATCCTCGCTCAGCCTTCCTCCACAGGGCACTGTGAGCAGCCTTGGGGACAGGCCTCCAAGGACCACAGAGCAAGGCCAGGGCACAGAGGCCAAAGCCTGCTATACTGACAGCATGCCAGGGCCTCCTGGGAAAGCCAAACAACCCCCGATCCCGCCCCCTAGGAAGAAGCGAATCTCCAGGCAGCTGGCCCCCACCCTTCCAAATCCCTTGCAGAGCCCTGAGCACCCCACACAGGAGGCATCCTTAGAGAAACCAACTCCTGGCGCATCTTGGGAAGGCTTGAGTCCTGACCCCAAGCTGGGATGCAGCCCAACCCTGCCCAGACCCTTGAACCAGAGTTCAAGGGGTCCCTGGCCTCACTCTCAGACAGCCTGGGGGTGCCTGCCTCAGCCACTGACCAGGACTCCTACTCAACCAGCAGTGCGGAGGAGGAGCTGGAGTTTAGCAGCCCCAACGTGAAGAAGAAGCCCTCAATGATCCTGGACAAGGCCCGCCACCGCCTCAGCTTTGTCAGCTTCTCCAGCGTCTTCCACGCCTTCCTCTCCAGCGACCGCAAGCTGTACAAGAAAGTGGTAGAGCTGGCACAGGACAAGGGTTCTTACTTCGGCAGCCTAGTGCAGGACTACAAGGTGTACAGCTTGGAGATGATGGCCCGCCAATCATCCAGCACGGAGATGCTGCAGGAGATACGGACCATGATGACCCAGCTCAAGAGCTACCTGCTGCAGAGCACCGAACTCAAAGCCCTGATAGAACCAGCCCTGCAATCAGAGGAGGAGCTCGGTCAGTGCCAGCTTGGGAGGGTTGGGAGGGGAGAAAGGTACATGGAGACACTCAGGCGCCCCTGGGCACAGAACAGCCCCCCACTGCTCCACACATTTCCTGGGCCCAGCTCCCTCTCTACAACAAACAGGGACCACTCAGGCATTTCCAGGACATCCTCGCTCAGCCTTCCTCCACAGGGCACCGTGAGCAGCCTTGGGGACAGGCCTCCAAGGACCACAGAGCAAGGCCAGGGCACAGAGGCCAAAGCCTGCTATACTGACAGCATGCCAGGGCCTCCTGGGAAAGCCAAACAACCCCCCCCATCCCGCCCCCTAGGAAGAAGCGAATCTCCAGGCTCTGCTTCTAGAGAATCAAGTCAAGACAGCCCATTTTCCTGACTCCTCCTCTCCCCCACCAGCCTCTAACCAGGTAGCCAGCAAACCTCTCTGATTGGTCTTCATGGTGACAGGTGTTGCTTTCCCACACAGCCATCCCCACATCTATATAAATATTGAAAAGCTTCAGACAGTCCACAGTGCCAAGACTGGGCATGGTAGTACCCACCCATAGTCCCGGCACTTGGAAAGCCGAGGCAGGAGGATCAAGGCTACTTGACAGCTACATAGTGAGCTGGAGGTCAGCCCGGGTTACTCTGTCTCAAAGAGCAAAACAGAACAACAAAAAACGTATCAGGAGATTTTGAAATTACCTGATAAACATTACCGCCCCTCCCAGCACTGCCTCCTCGTGGTCCTGAACCTTTCATCCTCCTTCCAGTAACTAAGAGCTTCTGTTTTAGACACAAAAAGGATGCTCTGAGACATCACAGGATGATGGCTCACAGGGAGAGATCCTAGGGAAAAAGAGTGTGTTAAGTATTGCCTTCCCTGGGGGAGACTGGGCTTCAGTGGCTGGCTCCTAACTGCCCAGCCACAGTGTCAGAGCGGGTGCTGGGTGCTGGGTGCTGGGTGCTGGGTGGTAAGTGGTGGATGGAGGTCTAAGGCTGGCAGTTGCCTCCTTAGGAGGCTGTGACTATGTGTGCACCCCACTAGGGATGGAGGGCTTACCAGGGCAAGATGCTTGGGGTGGTACATGGGAAAGCCACCCATGTGACCCCTGACCTTTGCCACTAACAGCTACCATGTCCCAGAGACCCAGACATTGCCCTGAGGAGCTTGTCTAGGGAGGAAGTGAGTGCTGTAAGTAGTCTGTCATAGCACTGTGCCTCCAGCTCCAACCCGGCTGTGCTGGGAAAACGGCAGCAAACGCATCACAGGCTGCTTGTGCCCTCAGGGAGCTCATTCTGACAAGTGACAGTTCATCTGCAAGAGAGCCAGGAAGTCGTAAAGGAAGATGACATAAGTGAAAAGTAGACAGGAAGTGAGGTTTGGAGGCCCCTCTGCTGGGGAGGGGCCTCACTGCATCATGGCCCCCCAGGGTTTAACATTTCTCCAAGGGGCCAGGCTGTTGCATCTCAGAGGCAGGAGTGCCAGAGCTCACATGTACCCAGCCTGGCTCTGGTCCTTGAGCCGAGTATGTATGAGCAGAGAGACTAAAGGCAAGCAGAGTTACTGTCATGACAAGATGCACCACGGGCCGGTAGACGGGGCAGGAGGCAGCACAATGACGCACTGGGCACAGATCTAGTCTATGGAAGTGGGCCAAGTCCTGGATGGCCTCATATGAGCTCTGTGTAGCTGAGGACCATTCCTGGGAGGCCTTAGCTACAAGTTCTAAGGCCTAAACCCAGAGTAGCCCCAGTGTTCCAAGCAGAGAGACAGCCTCCCACCTCTTAGACATCCAGGAGGGGGTTGGGGGTAGAGGCTGGCTGAAGTCTACAGACTGGGGAGAATGTGGGCTAAAGACAGATGTCTGGGTCGCAGCAGCACACAAACAGCCATGTGACTAAATTAGATCAGGCTCAGGGAAGATCTCAGAACAGGGGTAGTGGAAGGGCGTGGTAGAAGAACATGGACAGCTCAAAGCAGCCCAGAGGAAGCTGTGGTCAGCAGTGCGTGCCACAACAGAGGAGGATAAGACCCGTGGTCCGGGCAGAAGTGAGAGGGGTCAAGCTGTAGAGAGGATGGTGAAGGAGTTCTTCCAGGCAGAGATGATGCTGTGGAGGCAGCAGAGAGGATGATGTGGTCACGCATGTCAGGCTATGAAAGCCAGGCTGAGGATGTAGACCGGAAGGAGTGGATCCCAGAGAGAGCATAAGGAGGGCTATAAAGATGATCCAGAGTTATCCCAGTACTGGGTCAGGGCAGTCTATTCTGTTATTCTCCCTCAGGTTTGAGGCTACAGAGCATTGTGCTGGGGAAGTCATGGCCGCAGGAGCCTGAGGCAGCTGGTCACACAGTATTCACAGCCAGGAAGCAGAGAGAGGTGGATGCCGGCGTTCAGCTCAGTTTCTCCTTCCGATTCATTCTAGGACCCAAGCCCAGAATGGAATGGTACTGCCCACATTTGGTGGATCTTCCCACCTCAATTATCCTAATCTGGAAATTCCCTTTCAGACATGCCCAGAGATTTGTCTCCAGAGTGACTCTAGATCCTGTGAGGTTGACAATAGAGATAAACCATCACACCAGTATAGGTGACCCTGGACAAAATAAAGGAAGTCCGTACCAGGTGGACCTTGTCAGACACCGTGGGATGACAGCTGTCCCGGATGGCCAG
Organism: Cricetomys ansorgei; assembly: GCA_026225945.1. Taxonomy (NCBI): domain Eukaryota; kingdom Metazoa; phylum Chordata; class Mammalia; order Rodentia; family Nesomyidae; genus Cricetomys; species Cricetomys ansorgei. The sequence continues at coordinate 22,696,825 of JAMJFZ010002869.1, forward strand.
TTAGCAGGACAGACTCTGTGGAGTTGGGTGAGAGAGACAGGCAGTGTGTGTTCTCCTGGTGAAGAGGCAGAAAGAGGCATGGGACTGGCCCCCAGCCGGATCTCTCTGACAGGGAAGAGCTGGGCAGGCTCCCCCTGCAGACAGGACTTCAGTCTTCTCCTTGTTGGGTCAGTAGTCAAGGGATGGGGCCATTTCAGAGAATGTTCCTCTTATCACCAAGACCAGCAGCCATCAAGATGGATTTGAGCAGACACGAGTCAAAGCCTTGCTTAGCCTCCACCCGTCCCATCAGACCCTAACATGTCTGTTCTTCGAGGGGCATCAAGACATGCACGCTATGGAAGCATCATGAGATCCGAGCTCACTAACTCCCGCCCCACAGGTTGCTGTAGACCGAGGCTTGACTCTGGTGATAGTTACACAAGGACAAGCCATGTGAATAGCTGTGTAGCAAGGGGAGCATGAGATGCAAAAGCCAAGGGAAAGAGGCAGGGCTGGCAGGCTGGACGAGCAGTGCAGGCAAGGAAAGCATGCAAGTCACCTGGATTCGGGAAGTGCAAGGGACATTAAGAATACTCCTCCCGGGTATTTCCTGGTCACCAAAACCCTCAGGACACAGCCCAGTGTACTGCCCAGTGTAGGGACAATTTGCCAAGAAGCTTTGTACTGTGCAGCCGCCCTATGGTTACATGCTGCTTAGACTTCTGAGAACAGCTCGAGGGGAGCTATTTAGGAGAGCGTGACAGTTGGAAAAAGATGGTTGGTGTGGGGGGAAGAGTGAGCGCCACAGTTGGGAGGGTATAGGGCAGCAGTGAGTACCACAGTTGGTTGCGTGGTGACAGGGGAGACAGTGAGCTGTCAGTGAGCTCCAGAAGCTGATGATAAGGAAGGCAGGGAGAAACAAGGCTCGGATAAAGACTGTTCCAGAGACTAAGAAAGAGGGAAGGTAGTTGCTGGGAAGCCTCAGACAGGATGTTACTGAGATTACTGAGAAGGAAAAAAAACATTAATGGAATAAAGGATTTAGAAGTTAGTTCAGTTCCCCGGGTTTAGACTGATTAAGACAGCCAAAAAAGAGCTGTAAAAAGAATTCTTTCTTCTTTCGCTTTTCCTTCTTAACCTTTTACAGCTAAGTGGGGTTTTAAAAAGTTACAAGTTGGGAATCTCTCTCAGTAACAGCCAACAACCGCGAACAGAGGGGCAGAGCCAAGCTACCAGAGAGAAGGTTAACAGTTACGAAAGGCTTCCAGCTGAGATACAACATTTAGAAATGGTTACTACCTTTTAAGAAAGCATTTACCTTTTGACCCCCAAACAAAGAAGGCTTGGAGCACAGGCCCAAACGGCAGAAAACAGCTATACACCTTTAAAAAAAAAAATCTTTAAAAGCCCAGATTGTATACCGTGTGACTGCAGTGTGTCTAGTGCCTTCTTGTTGGCCTCTGGGCTGAAAAGTAGAAGCGGCAAGAGAGGTCCTCGCCCTCGCAGGATTGCAGGATGCTCTGCGCAGACTCCTTCTCTTGAGCCCTGGAAGCTGGCTACTCACAGTAAACAGAATGGCAAACTTTCTGCCTGCCCTGTAGCGAATTATGCACCTTTGTCTCTGTGCGCCCCTCCCTGCCATGCTAATTAAGGCTTCCCCGCCCAAGGGAGAAATCCCTGCCTCCCCCAGGAAAGATGTTAAAAGAGGAAATGGCCCCTGGAATAAACAAGTTTAAAGTTTGGCGTCTCCCGAAAGGCCACCAAACTACGGATCCCGGGGCCCACAACTTTCCGCCGCCTGAGTCTGGGTCTGCTCGCCCGGCCAGCAAGACGGATCACAGACTGCTGCGGGTGGGACATCAGCCGCCGACCGGCAGGACCTCGGGACCCCGGACACACACACACACACACACACACACACACACACACACACACACACACACACACACGGAAACCGACATCTTCTGAAATATGTGCGTATAGGCAGGCTCTGTTCCTGGCCCTGGGAAAATCACTGCACCGGAGAGACCAGGATATTAGATATCAGAGGTTCCGGTGCCAGACCTCTGCAGAGTAGCTCTATGCCTTGCTTGTCAGGGAAGGAAGGGCTGTGCTCCCAGGCAGCAGGACCAGGTGGAAGGCCCCTGATGCTGCGTTCCTCACCTTTGCCCTCTCACCCCCACAGAGGCCATTGTGGAGTCAGCCTTGTACAAGTGTGTCCTGAAGCCCTTGAAGGACGCCATCAACTCTAGCCTGAAGGAGATCCACAGCAGGGACGGCTCACTGCAGCAGCTCAAGGAGAACCAACTGGTGATCCTGGCCACCACCACCACTGACCTGGGGGTGACCACCAGCGTGCCTGAGGTGGCTGTCATGGAAAAGATCCTGCAAAAGCTGAGCAACATGCACAAGGCCTACTCACCTGGGAAGAAGATCTCCATCTTGCTGAAAACCTGCAAACTCATCTATGATTCCATGGCCCTCGGCAACCCAGGTAGGCAGGCTGGGACCCTCCGGCAGAACCAGGGCAGGGTAAGAGCAAAAGGCAGTCCTTGGGCAACCCCACAGAGTGACCTGGGCAAGGAAGGGAACAGTGCTTGCTGCTGCCTTCAAGACAGGGATAAGCTGGCCACGCCTGTGCCTGTGTGCATCAGGAAAAGGCACCCTGTGAGTCTGTAGGTAGTGCTGAAACATGGCTTACAAGCCAGGTAACTCAAACACAGAACCCCTGTGTCTCGGTGCTGGAGGGTAAAAGTCCAAGATCAAAACGGGTCAGGGCTGGGCTCTCTCCAGGCTCTGGGTAGGATCTGATCCAGCCTCACTCCTAAGTCTGAAAACCCAGTAGTCTCCACTCAGCAATCCCCCATGTGCTCTCTGCGTCCCAGTTTCTCTCTTATGAGGATGCAGCCACAGTGGACCAGGGTCGCCCTGCTCCAGCATGATTTCATCTCAGCCAATCACATCTGCAACGACCTTGCTTCCCAGAAGGTCACCTTCTTGGGAAATCATGTTGGCTCTTTCACATGCATGAACTTGGAGGGGACAGGTTCAACTGTGACCAACTTGACAGTAGCTCACTGGACCACAGAGAAGAAGGTCCAGGCTCATCAAAGTCAGCGGGAACTGCTGATAGAAGATGACCAGGCCCGTCTGTTGGTGGGTACCTGAATGTAGGTTATCTGGGCGGGCCTTGGGGCCATACCATCCTCATCCTCTGATATGTTAGCCCAGGCTTATGCCTGTTATGAGCTGGAGTCCAGGGTAGTGAGCAGAACCTGCTGTGACCTGTCACCGTGACAGCCTGGCACCCTTCACCCGCCTGTTTAGTCACAAGAGGAGTGAGCCCAGATTCAAGGGGGTGAAACACGTGTCACCTTTGGATGGAAAAGGCTTCAAAGTCACATTGCAAGGGGTCCAGGGAGGAAGGGAAGAAGGTAGGAGTGGACTCACGGGGCCCATTTGTAGCCAGTGTGCCACAGCACTCCTCTAGGTATACAGGAAGAGAAGCCTGTGTTCCACGGGGAATAACACACTGGCTGAGGTTCATCCCACACCCAGCCCTCTAGCTAGATGCCCTGATGGGGGTGGCTGCCTGTGTCGCTAACCATGACAGCCGTGGCAGGTGAGAGGGGAAAGAGTATCACAGTTGTAGTCTCCCAGACCTGGATTCATATTCCTGGTCTGCCCCTGACCACTTGTAGGGCCTGGGATGAGTCACTTACCTCTCTGGTCCTGGCTTCCTCATGGGAAGAGAAGCTGAGAGTCTAGTGAGTGAGAGCCACACGTGGGCACTTGCAGGTACTAGAAACAAGCTATGACATTTGACCCTGCTGCCCAGCACAACAGGTGCAATGCTTGGGGCTGTCTGAGAGGCCCCTCTTCTCCTCCATGTCTCTTAGGGATGAGAAGGCCAGCTGGCATGGCACTAGGGCACGGAACAAGGTCCTTCACCCCCACTTCCCTCCTGGGCCTGGCAGGGGCTGCAGCTGCAGGTTGGAGGCACTTTTTTGTACAGGACCAACATATGTCCTGCGACTGTAAGAGCGTGCATTTGAGTTCCCGGAGAGCAGATGCCGCACAGGGATAAAGCTCCATGCTGGCTATGGTGCTGTGGAGAAGTGCGGTCAGAAGCAAGGGCATCAAGGAAGGGTTTCTTTGGAGGCCAGGGATCTTGTGCAGTCTGCAGACCAAGAAACAAGGCTAGGCTGTGAGCATGACTGAGGCCTGCCTAAAAATGGTCAATGAAAGGAAGGCAGCAACAGTGCGCAGCCTCCGAAATCCAAATTCAGAGCCTTACTCCCATGCAGCACAGTCAGCCCCGGAGGCCCAGGACTCAGGGAGCGCACCCAGAACACCTGACAGCAGCAACGGGCAGTTGAAGATTAGGGCCCTCTTGTGGCTGATGGAAACAAGCTAGGAGCATCCTACACATCTTCTGTAGCAGCAGGAAGAGGGAAGCAGGCTCCTGCCGGAGTGTGTGGAGAGAGCCATGTAATTTGGTCAATTCAGAAAAGATACAGATTCCTCAGGGCTCTTTGCTGGGTTCTCAGAACAGAAGCTGGCCTACAACCTGAGAGGGTAGGACATGAAAAGTTAGACCCAAATGTCTCTCTGGGCCCTGATGCTTCTAGTTTCATGGCTGTCCAGGTAATGGAGGCGCCAGCCTCAGTTTCCTCCTGTGAAAACAGGTACACTCTCTGGGGCGCAGGTGGCCTGTGGCTATGTGTCACCACCAGATGCTCACACTCCCTAACTGCAGCATCATTTCCCATAGGCCTTGCAGTACTCAGGGTGCGGTCAGGGCCCTGGACTCTGCCGACTCCTTCTCCGAGTCCCAGTTCCCTGAAAACTGTGGTTTATTCCTCTACAAAGCCAAACACAGGAAGGGGCATTCAGACACTGTGAACATTGCTTAGCCATGAATCCAGCTACTGAAAGCTTGTCCTGAGAGCAGAGTGGGGGAAACTAGCCAGCTTTGAGGAGATCAAAATGAAGAAGATAATATTACCATGGTTGGGGGGGTCAGCCAGGTACAGTAGGTCAAAGACAAAACAGAACCAGTGGGACCTGAGACTACAGGCAGCCCAGGCCATAGGCTCCTACCCATGAGACTCAGGCCAAGGTCTAGGCTGGACCAGAAGCCATTGGGCATCTCATCAGAGGGCAATGAGTTCCCTTCAACCATTGCCGAGTCCTGGAATGGCAGCCCAGTGGTCATAACTCCATCTTGGGCTGCTGTGGGTCCCTGTTTCCTGGTCCTCTCCCCAGGATAACCAAGCTGTTGTGCACTGGCCCAGCCTCAAGGAGGAAGACTCAGTCAGGATCCATCAGGAGGGTGAGAAGGTCTTGAGTGGAGGCTTGAGAGCAGTGAGAAACAGACTTTCTCAGGAGGCAGTGAACAGCTCATTTACTGAAGCAAGAGGATATATACATATATATATTATACACCATATATATAATATATATGTAACATATGTAATATATATACCACATATATATAATACATATATGTGTATATATATGGTATATATATATATGTATATATATATGGTAGAGGGAGAGGGTGAATGCCTTATGTGGTGGTATGTTATTGGCTAGGGCAGTGGTACAGAGAAAGCTCTATTTGTATTAAGCTGAGGTTTACAGGACCAGGGGAAGAGACCTTATAAGGTTGTATAAGGAGAGGTGAAGTCCAGCCCAGGACCCTCCGACTGCAGTGGTCAGATAAATAGCAACCAGTCCTTATGCCTTGGAGAGGCAGGACCTTACTAAGGACTACATGACATAAGACACACTCGGGGGAGCTTTGCTAGCTGTTAATGCTAGCTGGGGTCTGTCAGAGTAAGCAAAGGGGAGCAGCCGAATGCCTTCTGCTCTCAGGGTGAGGCATCTGGGGATGTCTCAAAGCATGCTTTAACCCCTTCTTAGCTCTAGGCCAGCCCCACAGGCTGCCCTACTCAGAGCCTCATCAGCAGATCACCTTCCACACACAGTGCTGTGTGTGAATCCCTACTTCTGTGTCCTAGTTTTGGATGGTAAACCTATGGGACCTCTGTGCAGGCACTGTGAGTGTTGTACCTGGGTTACACAGCCCCTGAGAAGCTGTGGGGTTACCTGCTCCCCCAGCCTCAGTTTCCCCATTCTCAGGCTAATGTGAGATCCCTGTGCAGAGACAACTGTCTGCCCACCATGTTCCTGGGAATGAGGAGGCTGAAGTATCGTGGGCATGGATCAGAGTCCAGAGAACACTTACAGAGACTTCAGGCTCTTACATCCTGGAACAAAGAATTGAACCAGGACACGTGGTACCAGTGGAAATAGAGACCGTTTATTAAGAGAATAGCACAGGTGAAATCCAGGAATGGGAATAGGCCAGAGAGTTAGGAAAGGCCAGAGGCTCCAAGGCTCTAAGCATCCCGGTCCCTTATAGGTCAATTACATGGCACTGCTTTCCCCAGCTCTTGAAGATCACTGGGCTTTTCTCCTTTGTGATCTCGTGATATCCCACAGTGAGAGAGGTTTCTATCCTTCCTCTACCATTGGCTTCTTAATATGTCAATCTTGATGCCTCTGAACCCTCCTCCCCTCTACCCTATTCTCCTACCTCAAAACCACATTGTAGATTCCCAGCTGGGTTCTGTGAGGCATCTGGCGGCTCTGCAGGCAAGACAGACACCTGCACCACAGGCCATCCTCCCCTCCAGCAGCCCCAACAGACCAACTTCCCACATGCTGTTCTGCATGGGATTTTATTTGAAATGAAATTGGGGGGGTGGGGTGTATGTGCACATATGTGGAGGTTTTTTTTTTCAGTTTTGAGACAGTATTTCCCTAAAGTTCATCAATTTGGTTTGGCTAGCTGGCCCAACAGTGTGCTTCAGGGATCCGTCCACCTGTTACACACACACACACACTCAGCTTTTTCCACGGATACTGGGTTCTCATACTTATACAACAGTCAGATCCACAGACTGAGCCATCTCCCCCGCCCAGGACATTTTTTTTAACCTGTCATTTGAAACTGATTTCAGACTCCAAACGTTTCGATGGAAATGGCTCGTCACAACAAGGATGTGAGTTAACTTACCCCAGCAACTATCACGTTCTGAGCACACACATTGCCCCCCCGAATCACGTAAGGTATATATCTGGACCCTTTCCCAGTCAGTTACATAGGTCAGTCACAGAGCCCTCTCGAGGGGCTGTGGATGCGCCCCCGTGTAAGCCTCTGCAGGTACGGGATCTCTAACTGCATCCCATGTCGACCCTGACCTGTAAAGGTCCTTGAGGATTCAGAAAGGCTTAGCAATTGCACATCTAACAGTCTCTACCTTATCTTCCTTCAATGTGCTCTGTTTCGAGGGCCTCTTTTTTCCTTTGACTACACTAATTTTTTAATATTTATTTTTATTATCTTAAGAGAGAGGGTGTGTGTGTGTGTGTGTGTGTGTGTGTGTGTGTGCGAGCGCGTGTGTGCGTGCCCTCAGAGGCCAGAGACACTGGGCCTCCTGGAGCTAGAGCAATTGTAAGGCAATGGTAAGCTGCCTGATGTGGGCACCACACTCGGGTCCCCTGCAAGAGCAGCGTGCGCTCCTCACACGGAGCCATCTCTCCATCCCCAGGGTTGATGTCTGTGAGAACCCGGGCTTCCTTCCTGCCCCCATCTTTTTCACCTAAGCCGCAGCTTCTCATTTTGTATCTGTCACACTTTTCCTCATAGCTGCTGACTTAGTTACTTTCACGTCGCCAAGATCAAATGCTCTAGAGAAAATGGGTCTTTTAAACTCTGGGTTAAAGGTAAAGTCATCTTGGCTTGGAAACCAAGGCAGGAGGAGCTTGAAGCAGCTGGTGGCATTGCATTCCACAGTCAAAAACACTGAGCAGCAAATGCTGGCGCCCGGCTCACTTTCTGCAGTTTGTACAGCCCAGGTCCCATCCAGATTAAGATGAGTCTCCTCGTTTAATGTAATCACTCAGTTCCTGTGATTGGTGTGCCCAGAGGCCCATCTCCCAGGTAACTGTAGATTCTGTGGAGTTGACAGCTAACACTACCACAGTTACACAAGGAGTGTGTGTGTGTGTGTGTGTGTGAGAGAGAGAGAGAGAGAGAGAGAGAGAGAGAGAGAAATACATTCTTAGCTGCATCTCAGTTGACTCAACTTCTCTTCAGACTTGACACCGGCCGATCTCAAGACTGGGTTCCCCCATTCCCTACCCCACCCCACTCCCTTCCGTGTTCCCAGCAGCTCATGCCGTCTGACTGTAGCTTGTGCCTGAAGTGTTGTCCACAAGCCAACATCCCTGCGCCGAAGGCCTGAGTTGATTATTATCACCCAGTGTTCAGATGGGGAAACTGAGGCTTGTTGTTGCTTCGGGAGAGAGGCCTGATTATGTAGAGCTGGAGTGGCGGAGTTAGGGTCTTCCCAATTACCTATTCCAGTCTGCAGGGCCCCCAGATGAACATTCTCTGGCTTATTTGTCTCTGAACAAGAGTTGGCTCTCTCCAAAGACCCCCAGCCCATACAATGCACAGAAGGTCCCTGCCAGCTCTTGGCAGCCTGATTAGCTCATTGGATGCTCACAGACAGTGAACAGATAGAACAGGGAGAGACGAAAGCTGAAGCCACCAGGAGACACGGGCTGACACTGGCAGGGCGTGAGCCCTGATCCACGCAAGCCAGGTGTTCAGATCGCAGGGGAATCATTTCACAGCTGTACCCAGCACCCCCGGGGTGCTGCCTGTTATACAGCTGGAAGAATCAGCTAGGAGCTGATATGTTCCAACTGCGCCCAAAGCTAGTGTTGGTCCTTACATACATCAGGCCTCAGCGTCCTCGCGCACGCTCCTTGCCTACGCCATGGGGAAAGGCACAGATCTGGTCCCACTAGGGATCAGCACAGAGCTCTGAGCGTAGGCCTCCCAGCTCTGAGCCTCGGCCTGTTGGGTGAGGTTGGACCTGTTGTGTGCAAGGCTTGTTGGTGCACTGGAGGCCTCTCATACCGCTCAGGGGAGCTAGTTATACATCTCCCAACTCCAGGAAATGATTACATCATGGAAACAGGCCAGCGCTTCGGGTCAGTTCCTGTTTCTGACTTTCCCTTGGAAAGTCTGTTGTGAAGCATCTCTGCACGCAGTCAACTGAGAATACACATGGGGCTCAGTTTGAATCACAGGCTGTGGTGGATCTCAGGCACAATGGTTGGTCTCTGGGGTAGTGATGGATCTCACGCAGTGATATATCGTAGACAGGAGTAGATCTCAGCAGTAGATTTCAGGGGCAGTGGTGGATCTCAGTTAGTGGTGGGTCTCAGGGGCAGTGGTGGATCTCAGTTAGTGGTGGGTCACAGGGGCAGTGGTGGGTTAGGATCTGTGGTGGATCTCAGTGGTGGGTCTCAGGGGCAGTGGAGGATCTCAGTTAGTGGTGGGTCTCAGGGGCAGTGGTGGATCTCAGTTAGTGGTCGGTCTCAGGGGCAGTGGAGGATCTCAGTTAGTGGTGGGTCTCAGGGGCAGTGGAGGATCTCAGTTAGTGGTGGGTCTCAGGGGCAGTGGTGGATCTCAGTTAGTGATGGGTCTCAGGGGCAGTGGAGGATCTCAGTTAGTGGTGGGTCTCAGGGGCAGTGGAGGATCTCAGTTAGTGGTGGGTCTCAGGGGCAGTGGAGGATCTCAGTTAGTGGTGGGTCTCAGGGGCAGTGGTGGATCTCAGTTAGTGATGGGTCTCAGGGGCAGTGGAGGATCTCAGTTAGTGATGGGTCTCAGGGGCAGTGGTAGATCTTAGGCAGAGGCAGATCTTGGGCACAGGGTTGGTTGTCAGGCTTGTGAAGATAGGGAGGGCACCATGCAGCCTATGAATTGTCATGAGACCCCAATGGCCCAGCAAGCTGCCATGGGTAGCCACAGAGCAAGAACCAGGAAAGGGCAAGGAGCCAGTTTTGTCGCCCCGGCCCAGAGCTCTTTCTCAGTTCCCTCTTGCCACCCTGTACTGAGTCATGGGCCATGGGCAGTGACCCTAGGGAGTGTTAGGGTCCTCAGTGTTGACTCATGAGAATATGGAAACTTTGCTCTGCCAAGGTGACCTCCCCTCCCTGGATGGTCCACGGGCACCTGGGTCTCACAGCCTTCATCCTCTTCTCCTTGCAGGGAAGCCCTACGGGGCCGACGACTTTCTGCCCGTGCTCATGTACGTGCTGGCCCGGAGCAACCTCACTGAGATGCTCCTCAACGTGGAGTACATGATGGAGCTCATGGACCCGGCCCTGCAGTTGGGGGAGGGTGAGTCACCAGCACCCCTACACCTACCTCTATCTCCAGGCAACTCCAGCCCATCACCCACTCCCAAGCCAGGTGGCCCAGCTAGGTAGAGCCAAGGTAGAGAGAGGTAGAGCCAGACTCAGGTTAAGCCCTAGTGGCATGCACACAGGCCCTGCCTGAATAGCTCATTGACTAGGCAGAGTCAGGCTACAAAGAGAAGTGTCACCGTAGCTTGACATAAGCTGGGATGGCAAATTCAGAGAGACTGAGAGCGTGCCACCCAGACAATGCAGTCAGGGAGGGCTTCTGGGGGAGGTGATACCTGGGCTGAACACTGGAGGATGAGTAAGAGCCAGCAGATAAAGAAGAGGGAAAGGCTGGCCATAGTGACACACACCTTTAATTCCAGCACCCAGACAGCAGAGGCTGGAGGATCTTTGTGAGTTCAAGCCCAATATGAGCTATAAAGTTAGGTTCTGGGCCAGCCAGGCCAGCATAGTGAGACCCTGATTCAAAAATAAGCCAATAAAACTAGCTAAATAAATTAAGTTTAAAAAAAATCTTAAAAAGAGGAGGGCGTAATCCTTCCTGGAAGGCACAGCAGAAGTCTGTGACAGAAGGTGAGTCTACATGGAGTGTGTCGAGAAGAAATTAGTGCTTAGATGGGGTGGCCCCCTGGGACTCGGCCCCTGTTTATCCAGCCCTGGCCAGGACTTGTCTGTGGGCGGAAGTTACTGAGATGTTAAGGGCTTGTACTCCCTGCTTGAATGGAGGGGTGTGATTCGCTGCACCCTGTCTCAGTTTCCCTTCCTCTCTCCTTCTACCCACTTCCCCAGGTTAGGACCTCAGATGCCCCTCCACTAAGAACCCCTTGAGATGTAGCAACCCTGATATGAGTTCTGAGGGGCCCCGATGAGTTCTCTGGGCTGCCAGCCTCGAAGGATGGAGCTGGCCTCCCAGACGCAAATGTCCCCTTTGGGCTTTGTGGTTCCTGAGGGCAGCTGGCCCTCTTTGCATTTGTTTGCATCTGTCCCTAGAGGTGGAGAGCCTGACGTAAGTGCTTCGCTGAGGTCCTCACAGCTCAGGGGGGACGGAGAAAGCCGAGAGCTGGGCTGCCCCGTGCTGTGTGTGTGTGGCTGTGGCACACCTCTTTTCCCTCTTTAGTTAAATGTTACTTGCGATTGGAGCGGCTTGCTTTCTGGAAAGTCGGGGAATTCAGAAGAAGTAAACCTTCTTCAGTCCATCAACACATCCATCCATCCTTCCACCCACCCACCATTCATCACTTGCACATCCATCTTTCCACCCTCATACCTGCCTGCCTGTCCATCTATCTGTCCGTCTACCCATCATCCACCTATCCATTCATCCACCCACCTGCTCACCCATCCACCCACTTATCCATCAATCAGTCCAGCCATCTACCTACCCGCCCACCCATACATACACCTGTCACATCATCCCCCCCTCCAGTCCTTCACCAGTCCATCGACCTACCTGTCCATCGGTCCATTTACATATCTATCCACCACTCATCTGTCACTCCATCCATCCACCAAGCCATCCACCCATCTACCCACTCATCAGTCTATCCATCCATGAACCTACCTACTCACTCACCCATACATACTTCTGCTATCTACCTCCCCACCCCTACACACACACATCTACCCATCCACCAGCCCCTCCCCACCCCTACACACACACATCTACCCATCCACCAGCCCATGCACTCATTGAACCACCCAGGCCAGACACTGGGCTGCAGTGCAGAGTAAGACCGGAAAAGCTGAGAGTCCCACGAAAATGAGCAAACACCTCACTCTGCACCCACACTTAGGACCTCCATCTTCTCGAGCTTCCTCTTGGCTTTCACCAGGCCTGTGGAAGCAACCGGAGACTGAAGATGTTAGCAAAGATCTCCAGCCGGCACTCACCCTGATGGAAGAGTGCCACTCACCCTGAGACAATGTTCATGAAAGTCCTGGAGGCCAGAGGAAGGGGTACAAGAGGGGACACTGTGAGGGTGCCTGCGCTGGATCACTCCCTGGCTGTGGAGACACTGTGTCTCCTGCCCGTTCTCCTGACCTCTCCAGCCTGTGGTGCGGTGTGTGTGATTTAGCACAGCTCTGGTAGCTTGTTCCCATATCTCTGCAGCAGGCATTTGTGGCCGGAGAGGTCGGGAGCTTCCTGTGAGCAGCTGCGAGGGCGGTGGGACCTCCCTTCTTATACCCACCCCTTACTCCCACCCCATCTCAAGCGAGCCGCCGGGCTGGAGCCAACCACTCCCATAAGTGTCTTCATAGACTGTTTTGCCTAGGTGCCCTCCCCAGGCCTGCTGACAGCTGCCTGTGCCCAGCTAATCTTACCAACGAATCAATCTACCACATACTGTCTGGGAACGAGTCTCACAGGTGTGTCGCCTGCCACCTAGTGCTCATAGCAGACACTACATGGTCTCCATCAAAGATGGCTAGAAGGGCCATGCAGGATGTTTAGGGCTTGAGGGGACAAGAGGGCCCCAACCGGGCTTGGAGTTCCTCCCTACTGCCTCTGAGAAGACAAGAAGCCAGAACTACTGTCTAAGCTCATCTAACTGCTAAGCATTACTCAAGCATGACCAAGCCCAGCCCTTGCTATGTAGGATCTGTGGAGACATGGAGAAGCAAGTGCTGCTTCAGAGTGCCATGTTCTTCCCTGTGATGCAGAATCAGACCTTTCTCAACCTTGCCCAGCTCTCCCCACCACAGGGAAGGACACAGGGCTGTGCCTGCTCAGCCAAGCTTAAGGAGTCTGTGATGTGAACTTTTCAGTCCTGGGCCATTCCTCAGATGGTTCAGATAGTTAGGGTGGGAAGGTGGACTGGAGAGGGTCACTGGCAGAACCAGCCTCACACCCAGTCATTGCCCTGGCCTTAATAGCCAGGAAGAGCTGTCTGGGGAGTACCAAGGGAGCTAGATATCAGAAGAGAGCCGGGTGCTGGGGGAGGGGCGCTGTGTGACCTGGGCCATTGTCACCCTGTCTTTCTGTGACTCAATTTCTTCCCTTTAAAATGAAAGACCTCAACAAGGTTCTAAACTGCTAACAAGGTAAGGACCAGATAGACACGCCTGCAAAACATTGTCTTTGGACTAAAAACCTCACATGGCTTGTGCAGCCTGAAGTACTTTGAAGCCTCAATTGCTTGAGGAAACATCAGCGATTAAAAATGTTTTTTTAAAGCTGGGTGGTGGTGGAACCTAGCACTCGGGAGGCAGAGGCAGGTGGATCTCTGAGTTTGAGGCCAGCCTGGTCTACAGAGTGAGTTTCAGGACAGCCAGGGCTACCCAGAGAAATCCTGTTCAAAATAACCCAGGGGGAAAAAAAATGTAAAGAAAACTTTTAAACGGACCGATACTTTGGTGGTGACTGAGCAGGTGAAGGCGGTTGCTGCCAAGCCTGGGGACTTCAGTTCAATCCCTGGGGCTCCTGTAGTGGAAGGCGAGAGCTGACTTCTGCAAGTTGCTCTCTAACCTCCACATGAGTGTGCCCACAAATATATGCACACCTGTGCACACGAAATAAAATGTAAAGTGTAATAAAAAGTTTAACGGACAGGATCGCACTCTGTAGCTCTGGCTGGCCTTGAACTTGCTATGTAGACCAAGCTGACTTCCAACTCACACAGAGATCCCCTGACTCCGCCTCCCAAGTGCTGTGATTACGAATGTCCCGCATCAAAAATGTTTTACTTTTTTTCCTCTTTTTTTTTTACTATTGTGAATCTTATATATTTTAAAACGCTTAAAAATCTCATTTTAAATTTAAAAAATTACTCTAAAACATCACTCTTTAAATACTGAGTCTTGACGACGGAGTTGGGGACGTCGCTGGGTCTCTTTTGACCTCCTCCCAGTTTGGCCACACTGAATAAATATCCTTAGCCAGGTGTGGTAACCATGCCTTTAATCCCAGTGCTCATAAGGCACAGGATGACAGATCTCTCTGAATTCAAGGCTAGCCTGGTCTCCATTGTGAATTTCTCGCCAGGGCTAAGTAGTGAGACCCTGACTCAAAAGAAATATATATATGTATATCAAGGGGTTCCTTCTTGGGGAGTGGGAGGGATAAGGAAAGATGTGGGGTGGGCTATACTATAAAGAACCAACTGTTGAACTTTGAAGCAGGTTGTAGAGTGTGGTCGCCCCCTGGTGGCTATGGTGGGTGGCATGCCGGAAGCAGTGGGCGGAACCAGACGCTTTGGGACAGGCTCCTCCCACAGCTGGTGTCTGTACCTTCCTAGCTCAGCCTCTTGCTCCCACAGGTTCCTACTATCTGACCACCACCTATGGGGCCCTGGAGCACATTAAGAACTATGACAAGATCACAGTGACCAGGCAGCTGAGCGTGGAGGTGCAGGACTCCATCCATCGCTGGGAACGCAGGCGCACACTCAACAAGGCCCGGGCCTCCCGCTCCTCTGTGCAGGTGATGCTGGGTACCATGGTGACTGGGGCTGTGGACTGCATGGATACAACCTGTGCTCTGTGCTTGGCTGCTTTGACCGGCCAGCCCTACCCTCAGGGTGAACAGTGGGGCTCCCATAGAGGAATCAAAGCCCCTGCCCGCCAATCTGCCTGGCTCTGCAGGTCCTGGGTGAGCATAGAAGCTCCACACAGGTATTATAGCCCAGTGGACAGAGTGGTTTGGGAGGAACAAGACATTCCACTCACCCCAGGCGGCATCACATTGAGCCACCCACATGTCCCCACACATCCCAGACCAGCTCCCTGCTGCCCAGCCTCCACCCGGGCTGGTGTGTCTCCCTTTCTTCACTGGTTGTTGGGTTCTACAGAAAAAGCCAGTGTCTCCAACAGCCCTCCTCTGAGAAGTTCCCATGATACCCCACCCCAATACACACACAGAGACATACATACACACATACACATATACACATACACACACACACACATACACATATACACATACACACACACACACATACACATATACACATACACACACACACACACATACACATATACACATACACACACATGCACACCTTTCTTCTCCTCTGTGTTGCCTGCCATTGCGTCCCCATTACAGCACCCCTATGTCATGTAATCCTCTATGTATGATGCTCTCATGTTGGAGAGGATAATGCCCATGGTCCATGAGGCTCAGAGGCCCCAGTGCCCATGGTCCATGAGTCTCAGAGGCCCCAATGCCCATGGTCCATGAGTCTCAGAGGCCCCAGTGCCCATGGTCCATGAGTCTCAGAGGCCCCAATGCCCATGGTCCATGAGTCTCAGAGGCCCTGAACCCAGGGCCTGGGGCAGAACAGGACTGCAATGTGTAGAAAATGGATCCCAGACCTCTGGGAGGCAGGAGGCCTGAATTCTGGACCCAACTTTGAACTAAGGGTTGATTCTATCCATCTTCTTTACTTTAGCAAACAGTACATAAATAAACCTCCATCCTAACGGCCCTAGGTTGATCATTTGGAAGTAATGATTACCAAAACATGCTGTGTGGTCCAGAGCCCCTCGGAAACTCCATTTCCTGTCCATGTAGGCCAACTAAACCAGAGGAGTTCTGCCTCCTAACCATGTTCTAAGCTGCCAAACTCACAGGGCTGGAGAGATGGCTCAGAGGTTAGGAGCACGGGGTGCTCCTCTAGAGGTCCTGAGTTCAATTCCCAGCAACCACATGGTTGTGGCTGTGAGTAACATCCACTAATGTTGCCACTCCATCCACAGTAGGGCAGCCACACACATCGTTTCAGCCTGGCTTAGGGGCAGTGTGTGGATCTTGCTACCTCTTGGGTCTGCCCTCAGTCTACCTTTGAAGCAGCAAGGGGTCAAGGTCACACAGCAAATGGAACTGTATTCAAAGCCAGGAAGGGCAGGGAGCCCATACCACATGCAGGAACTCGCCCACCCCCACACCTCCCAGCTTCCCCTGGCCAAACTGTTCCACTTGCCTGAACTATAGGATGCTGGGAGTACAGTCTGCACCTCCAACTTTCTCCTGCCTTCCAACATTGCACCTGAGGTGCAGGACAGTCTCGGTGGGGAGAAGGAATGATGGAGAGCCTGCAGACTGGCCACCAGGGGAGGTACTCCCTCACTGCCATGACTCAAAAGTGATTGGATCAGCCAGGAATCAGGAATCAGGCTTAGCTGCAAAAGGTGCTTGCCAAGCCGATTTAACAACCTGAGTTCAATCCCTGGAACCCAGGAAAAGGTGAAAAGAGGGAACCAACTCCACAAAGTTGTCCTGAGACATGGGTGACGTGTACATACATCATGCTTCCATGCACACATATTTGAAACATGACTGGACCAGTAAGTAGAGTAAGTGGAGCAGGGGGACCCAGAAAAGGAAGATTTACCCAGCAGGCTCAGGGGCAGAGTAAGAAGGGTACACAGGTTCCCCAACTCTCAGTTTCACAACTGCCGAGGACCCCTCTGTCCAGAGAAGGCAAAGACAGGTCCAATGTCACCATGCTCCTCTTCACTGGCCCTAGCTGCCGGGGTTGGGATGACCCAGTATGCTATTGGTCCCAGCCTGGTGACCTCAAGCCTCCTCCATCTCGCCCACAGGACTTCATCTGTGTGTCGTACATGGAACCTGAGCAGCAGTCTCGGACACTGGCATCACGGGCAGACACAGTGGCCCAGGCACTGTGTGCACAGTGCGCTGAGAAGTTTGAGGTGGCGCAGCCCCAGGACTACCGGCTCTTCGTGTTCGTGGATGGGCGTTGCTTCCAGCTAGCCGATGAGGCGCTGCCTCATCGCATCAAGGGCTACCTGCTCCGGAGCGAGCCCAAGCGAGACTTCCACTTCGTGTATCGGCCCCTAGAAAGTGGTGGGGACAGCTCGAGCCAGCCCTATGTAGTGGTTCGGGAGCCCAACTTCCTATGAGATGACCCACCTCTCACCTGTGGGACTGGGCTCTCAGTGGACACTCCCAAACTCAGTCGGCCACGCCCATTTATTCTTCTAGCACCCGACCACAGGAACTCCCAACACGGGTGCCTGTGTCAGTCACGAGGGTATGCCACCCACTGAGCATGCCTCAGCCAATAGGGCAAGAGTAGCCTGAGGCACCATGTTCTTCATTGGACAGCAAAAAGGAAATGAGGCTCAGGAGGTAGAGGCTCTCTAGCCAGCTGCAGCAAACAAGCCCAACCCTGCCCACGCCCAACCCCTCAGGCCATCTCTCTGCCACTCCTATCTTTAGTCCTTCCCGAGAAGAGCTCCCTTTCACCAGACTGGCAAAGGAAAGGGTTCCTGGCCCCCAGCTGCTCCCTGAGCCTCAGAATGGAGCTGAGATATTCCACACCAACCCAAGATCTGGGGAGTATCTTCAAATATGTGTTGAAGAAACAGCCCTCCACCCCTCCCCTGCCTTAGAGCTTGCCTTCAGCAGCCAGAGTGCCCAGTCTGTCAGGGCTCATGAGCCCCACTGGAAGCAGCCAGACCAGCTCCAGGGAAACATGGACAAGTCCAACCAATGCCATGAGATTGGGAGACAGGGGACATTGACCCCACAGGTCATTCATTGGTGTGGGTGAGATGCACTGTGAGGGGTTAATAAAAGCCCTTTTGAAAATGCTAAGTCTCTGAAGAAGCCAAGGTTCTGCTCACGAGTCCAGGACTCCATCTCCACCATCCTTGGTTCCCATCACCCCAGGCTCTAGATGATTTCTAGAACCATCCCTACCCTTTGGTATTACTCATGGAAATTCCAATCCTTTTGACCTTCACCTGGTCAGCTCTTATATGCATCCTTCAAAGCCCATCTCCAGGGCAAGTTTTCCTTAACTCCCAGTGTTTGTAGTCATGCACTGATAAACTAGAAGATAAAGAACAGCTGCTCAGGAACCATTAGGTTTAATTAGTGCTTTTTTTTTTTTAAGGGTCCCGTGAATAAGTCCGCAGACTCATTGTGTAGCCAAAGATAACCTTGACTATCTAAAGGGCTAACCTTGACTAGTACTAGAGGGCTAGGACTGCTGGAAAAACAAGTATGCACCTTCATGACCAGTTTATATGGTGATGGAACCCAGGGCTGTGTGACTAAGTGAGCTACATCTTCAGCCCTGATCATGCATGTCACCTTTGCTTTCTCCCTGCCTGTCTTCATACCCACCATACGACTCATATGTACAGATTTGAGACATGCCCTTGTGTGCTGCTCCAGCTAGCCTTAAACCCCTAGACTCAGTAATCCTCCTGCCTCAGCTTCCTCGGCAGCCAGTACCTCAGATACACATCACCCATGCCTGACTTCTACAACTTTATCAAGACTTAATTCACATGCCACTAAATCCCCCTGGTTAAAGCGGATAATCTAGCCTCCTGAGCCGTCGAAAATCTGCATAGAACTCATGACTGATTTTACCTTTAACGCGGGTCTGTGTATGTTGTGTATACACAGGTGTATGCAGGTATCTATGGAGGCCAGAAGAGGGCATCAGAAACCCCTGCAGCCAGAGCTATAAGCCCATTTTGAGTCATCCTAGATGTTGGGAACCCAACTCAGGTCCTGGGCAGGTGCAGTTTGAGCTCTTAACCGCTGAGCCATCACTCCAGCCCCACAGTATGTTAATATTTAACACCCTTGAAAATATAACCAGTCTCAGCCCACTGTTGGCCTTAGCCCTAACATGACAGTCCACAGCATAGGTTTAGGGGTTCCCTTTTAATGCTATCTTACATATATATGGCTGTTTTGCCTGGATGTACATCTGTGCGCCATGTGTGCCTGGTGCCTATAAAAGCCAGACAAAAGCATTGGGTTCCCTGGAGCTGTTGCGAGCCACCAAGTGCGTGCTGGGAGATTGAACCTAGGTTCTCCAGAACAGCCAGTGCTTTTACCCACTGAGCCATCTCTCCAGCACCATAGCCTAGGTTTTTGTTTCCTGTGTTAGATTTGGTGAAACTGGTGGGATTCTTCACCAGGACATGAAATTGACTGAAGAGACCAGCAAGCTCCACGTTCAGAGGTACTCGTCCCATGTTCTTGTCCCGAGTCCCTGAGTGTTACTCCTGCATTTGAGCTGATAGCAAGAGATGGCTGTTTTTTGCAGGCAGGGCGCAACACTGTATCTTACTTTGTTTACATGTCTCTTTATTGTTGTGTGGGGCGTGTGCGTCTGTGTGCCCGCGCGCATGTGTGTAAATTTTACCTTTTCATTATAGGTCTGTATATACCTTGTAGTAGTGATAAAATAGACGTGTCTACATATCTCATACACTCGTGGCATCTTTAAATCCTTTGGTATTTCTAGGTTGTATGGGTCTCCCGTGTTTTCCAAACAAATCTCTGGGAGCAAACCCGCTCCTGATCAGACCCCACACCACTCAAACCCCCACTGTCCAGAATTTCACTGCGCTGGCATTGCTGAGCCATCACAACAGTCACGCTCCCTAACCCCTGAAAGGGGAGCAGTATGAGAACCCCGCATGTGCTGGCTTTTTTTTTTGGGGGGGGGGGGCTGAGGCAGGAGAATTCCTGAGTTCTGGGCCTGCTTTGCAACATAGTAAGATTCTGTAAAAGAGGGCAGGCTTACCCCATCAACAGTCATACCCATTTATTTCCCTCCCTAGCCCCTAGCACCAAGAAGCTTCTCTCTGTGTAGACTTGCCTATTCTGCACATGTCACATAACCAAAGCTATATAATAATACATAGTTCTAGCAATTGGCTTCATCCAGTTGGCCTATATAGACTGTACCCTATATAGACTGTACCTCATTCCTTTTTTACTGCTGGACGATATTCCCATGTGCTCCTAGCAGCTCATTCCACATCTCTAACAAACCCATGGCTCAACCTTGAGTATGGTGGACCGTGCCAGAGAAACAGAGTTCGGGTGGCCCCAGCCCTCAGGAGTGTAGCTTCTCCAGGGACATGTCCCCTCCCTGCCTTGCACTTGGCCATGCCCCGCAGAGGCCTGAAGAGCAGCTGCTTTGCACGGTGGTTTCTGGGTTAGGCTGTTTCATCATGGTGACAAAACTTAGGGGAGGACTTATTAATACTTTGCTTCACAGTCTCAGAGGGTTTGGCGCGTGGTTGCTTGGGCAGAACATCATCGTGCCGGGGTGCAGTATACGGCAGAGGAGGTTCTACCCCTCTCGGTGGACAAGAGACAGGAACCTACCACCTCTAACGAGGCCCCTCCTCCTGAAGTGTCCAGAACTTCCCCAAACAGTGCTGCCAGCTAGGGACCAAACATTCAGCCATTCAGCATGCAAGCCTGGGGGGAGGGGAGGGTGCAATTTCACATTCAAACCCAACAGGCAAAGAGATGGAGTGGCACAAGCAAACTTAAGAAAAGACCCCTGGAGTCGAAGGGGAGGAAGAACTGGACGGCGAAGCAAGCGGGCGGTCCAGGGAGTGGGGGTGAGGGTAGGAGAGCCTCGGGTTCATGAGTACAGAGCAGCGTCAGGGGGGGACAGAGCCCACCACAAACTCCAACCATGAAGCCAGAAACTAATCTCTCACTTCACTTATTTTTTTTTTTAAAGACATCCAGAAAAAATACGAAAGCAGTCAAAAATTACATTTCCTAAGATAATTCTCCCTTAGGAGCTTACAGCCATCTCCAGTAAAATACCATTGTGAAGACGGAAGGAGGTTTCTTCGGATTTCTCGGAAGACTCCTTCACTGGCTACAGAAGGCCCAGTGAATTTGTTCTTGAAAGCTAATGGACGAAACAAAAAACTCCTAAGAAGCAAAAGTTCCTTCTTCCGGAGAGCTTTTCCCACCCAAACTGGCTTCTTAGTGAGCAAACATCTTCTGCAGAAAGCCCCGGGGCGGCCTGCCAGCAGTCCCCTGGAGGCTGGGCTTCCGCTGCCTCTGGCTCCACCCTTTCGGTCTCTGGTTGGTACACATTCCAGTGGACTGAGTTTACTCTTCAGGAAGTGCTGGGAAGGCAGCTGTTCAGTAGTGACGAAGGCACACCTTGTCCATGGCCATCTTTATTCTGCGAGAGACAGGAAAACAAACCCGGCGAGTTAGGCCAACCCGAAAGAAAGCATGATGCAATCCAGGCCTGGGCAGTCATCTAGGACAAAGTCCCCAGCCGTCACCATGGGAACGCAGCCTCTCTGATTCCACTGACAAGGGGCCCTAGAACAGAACTCGGCCGTGGAACCTACTGGGGCTGGGTCCTGCCAGGCCAGTGATAGGACCCCATCTGCTTTTAGAGTGATGCCCGTCTTCCCGGTGCCACCTTACCTGTCAATCGGATACGGCTTCTCGCAGAGGTTGGCCAGCACGTACAACTGCGTCAAGGCGTACTCGTACTGCAAGAGAACAGAAAAAAGCTCACATCAGCATCTCACCAAGCTATCCCTTGACTTCTGCATTCCCAGAGACAAAGCTATTTCAGCCAGGGGTTCTAGTCTAATGGATCGCCCCTCCTTTTGGTAATCTATAGGTATTTACGGAATATATCTAGATAGATAGGTAGATAGATAGGTAGAGATACAGGTCTCCCAGGCGAGATGCACATATAAGGGTTGTGCACAACCTCAGGGGCTGGTGTGTTGAAGCACTGTCAAGTCTGAGGGTAGGACTCAGAACCGGTGATGGCTGGGGGAGGTTGGGGGGGGGATCTTGCCCTTGATTCTGGGAACCCAGCTGAGGAGGAGAAGAGCATACAAATGTCAAACTGGACGACGAAGACGCAAAGGTCAGGCTCTGTCAGGGCTGGGTCTACAGGCCACAGTTCGCCCACCTTTCTCCCTCCAGCAGGATGCAAGCATCTCGCTGCAACCATGGGACTTCTTTAGGAATCAGCTAGCTGACTGACACACTACAGTTGGCAGAAACATCCTCCGTTCTTCTCCATGGACCAGGGTTACGCTCCAACAATACATCTGAGAATTGGTCAGAAGACATCAGGAGGAAGCAGCCAGTGTCTGACACATGTGAGGGTCAGGGCCACATCATCAAGAGAAGCAAGCACCCTTCAAAGCCAACAGTAATGGGAGCTGTCGCCTATGACTCTGGGAGACTCTCTGCATCTGTAACCGTGAACTTGGCCCAGGTTCCCGAGGCCCAGACAGAACCTTCTACAAGCCAAAGCCCCTGAGTTTAGCTTTCAGATCTCAGGTGCAGGGAGGCCTGAGGACCCTGGGCTCACCGTGAAGGAGTGCCAGTTAAAGCAGTGTGTTCGGAAGTGAGTCACAGCCTCCTGGTAGCAGTCATGTGTTGTGAGGGGGGCCCTCTCTGACAGAAGTCTCTCAGCAGTATCCCCAAATCCTGCCAGCAAGGAGACGATCTTTTGCACAGACTTCTCAATGATGTGTCTGGCCTAGGAAGGAATTTCAAAACGGGATCTGGTTAATGTACACCCTGGGCCCTGCAGTAAGAAGCATATTCAAGTAGCTATCCCCGACACAGCCTTCTTCAAACCACAGTGGATTACAACAAGAGAAATGGAAGCGTCTGCTAGGTTTCTGTGACACTGAAAACCCTGACACCCAGAGGGCAGCCCGTGCCCTATTTAAACCTGCCACACTCTCTATCCTCTTCATTGTGCTCCAGGCACCTCTGTCTGCTCAGGAAACCATGGACGGTTGCACAGAGGGCACAGAGGCCCCACGCCCTCCCAGAGGATAAAATAACACCGCAGGGAAGACACAGCTGAACCGAAACCTGACTTCTCCATCAAGATCTCGGACCCATCCAGTGTTTTTCCCTTTCCTGGCTGAATTTTTCATACTCAACCCCCACTATGTGCTGGACTC
This sequence comes from Cricetomys ansorgei, assembly GCA_026225945.1. NCBI lineage: Eukaryota > Metazoa > Chordata > Mammalia > Rodentia > Nesomyidae > Cricetomys > Cricetomys ansorgei. The sequence continues at coordinate 22,719,805 of JAMJFZ010002869.1, forward strand.
ACGTGTGGTCTGAATACAGGGTCCCTAGAGCCCTGTGGGCCCTGGAAATGGCTCCCCTGTGCTTCTCCTCTACTTCAGCCAAAACCCCAGAGCCACAGAGTAAGCGTCGGCACAGCGTGCAGCTGTCCTCTCCCATTCTGCACGCAGAAAGTTTGTAGATGCAAAGCAAAGCTATTCTGCACAAAAACTGCTTTTGCTTCTGAAAATGGTTATTTTTCAGAAAATATACAAGGGCACAAATGAGTTTCTTAATAGTTTTTTTCTGAATGAGTTAGTGGTTTTTGTTTTTTTTTTTTAATCTTGATTTTTTTTCTTTCTTAGTAATTCTTTATTTCACATAAAGATGCAACAGTTACCAGGAAACTACTGAATTCAATAAATGTGCATACTTTACAGCAGACACCAGAGAAATTCTACATGTACACAAAGAAGCTCCGGCTTAGTTTCTGTGACTACCCAGAAAAATAAAGACAAAACACTCTTTCATGTCACTGATGTTTGTTTCAAGACAGGGATCTCATGTAACCCAGGCTGGCCTCTCACTCCGTATGTAGCCGAGGAACTCCTGATCTCCCTGCCCCAACCTCCCAAGTGCTGGGATTACAGACATTGCCCGAATCATTTTAACTGTTAATTCAGAATCAACAGACATAATAACACACCACAGACACAACCACTCTGGGGTCAATAAAGTTATCAAGAGGCCAAGATTAGAAAGTACAAGGACAGTTATTTCCACTGTAGTCCACACCAGTTGAAAACACATCCTTGTTACTCGGGTGTTTACATCCAGGGGAGTAAGTTTAAAAGATAAGCATATGGGGGCTGGGGAAGGGGCTCAGTTGGTGGGGTGCTTGCGTAGCATGAGTGAACCTGGGTTCAATTCCTAATCCTAAGAACTACATGCACTAGGGGGGCGATGGAACACCAGCCCTCAGGTGGAGGAAGAACAGGAGTTCAAGGTCATGCTCTGCCACATAGCAGGCAGGAGATGGCCAGCCTGGGAGACACGAGACTCTGCTTAGAAAAACGAAATAAAGAAACAAGGGTTTCTTTTTTTTTTTTTTAAATCTTTCCATGTGTCCATCAGTGTGCCACGCCGACTGAGGACAAGTGTTAACACAGACAGGCATTGATGAGGAGAGGACGGGCGCCCTGATGTCAGCCGATGCAGGACCTATGAACTTTCTGTTTCCACTAATTACTGTGGGCGCTTGCATCATTAATGTCATAAATTAGATCTATTAGAACCCAATTAACCATATCTATGGAGTCAAGGAATTGACTTAGGCTACAATTCAAGGGGGGGGGGGGGGAAATGAGAGGACCAGCGCCCCCTAGTGGTGGGCGGCACTGACCTCGCCTCTCTGTCTTGCTTCCTCCAGAGATATGACAGCCAACCCAGTATTCAGATCCTGGCCAATCAGAAGGATCCCCTAGCCACCACCTATTTGATTTAAAAGGTACCACAAGGCCAGCTTCCGGCCTTCCATGCTTTCTTCAATTGGTCAGCCCTGATGTCGGTATGTAACCCACAGAAAATAGACTGCTTTGTGTGGCTGCACACACCTCTCTCAGGGTCTACTAGCGCTATTCGCATGAACCCAACAATGAGAGTACACAGCTGCGATCAGAAGGCTCATCCGGCCAGTCCTGTCAACTACCGGACGCGGCGGCAACAGTTGTGAAAGACAGACAGACCATAGTTTCGGGAAGAGCTTCAGCCTGTGAGCATTCACCCAAGACAACAGAATGAGTTTGTAGATTGGATTAAGAAAGGCAAAAACAAAAACAAGAAGACTAGTAAGGTTGATTAGTAAATTAAGCAGCAGGAAAACAGGAATGGCTCAAAGGGCCCATCCTTAGGCCCGAGCTTCTTGGCAAGATACTGGGGAGCAAGGTCTACAATCCTTTACTTCCTGCTGCTGAAGAGGACAAAGGTATGAGGAAGACAGCTACTGCTCTGCCCTTTGTTCTGCTTCCCAAGAGCACAGTGGCCACACAGACTCTGAGAATCTGAGTTCTAGTGGCTGGCGGTGTGCTTCCCAGGGACCAGCCAGCCACACACACATGCCTGCCTTCAGTCTAGACTGGCCTGGCTTCTAGGAAGAGCCCCTTTGGTGACTACTTACATCCAGAAGCTGCTGGATCTGCCCGATGAGATTCTGGGATTGCTTCCTGTCGTTGGTGCTCAGCAGCTTCCTTTTCAGGATGGCCAGGGGCACCTCTGGGCTGGGGGTGAGGTCAAGGCGTGCGACTGGAGGCAGGGAGATGGGGGAACTGGCTCTGCGCTTCATCCCCTGAAACTGCATCAGTTTCATGGTAGAGATGGACTGGAGAGAGAGGAGGGAGAGAATACAAATCAAACTGCTCAGGGACAAAAGCAGGTGTGCCACGCATACCCAGGCTCGGCCCCTCTGAGAGAGGGTCATGGTTCCTTCCCAGCTTAAGATCTCTGAAGAGCCCCAGTCACCTGAAACACATGGTCAGCCCAGGCAGTAGAAAAGATAACACATATGTGTGGCTAAATTCCAACATGGAAGAACTTCAAAAAGACCCAGCAAGCTCTGTAGCAAAGAGCTCCTTCACGTGCAAAGCCAACTGCAGACCTACAGTTGTGCAGAGTTGGTTTTTAACTTTGGTGACCCTGGATGTGCTGTTCATCATCCCTGCTCCCCTGCCTGTCCCCAAGGACCGGCAGCAAGGAAGTTCCAAGCAACTGTCCAGGATGGAGCTGAAGCCTGGGTCCCCTGAGAATGCCAGAGCTTGGGCTTGAGCCCAGGCTCACACTGGGCCTCAGGCATTAACAAAACGCATACACGCACCAGACTGTGTCTGCTTGCCAAGTCAAGACAGGCCCAACCCCAGGGAGAGACATGAGTTAAGTGTCCTTGTTCTGAAAGCAAGCAATGTTGATGCAAAACTCATTCTAAGACCACAATCTAAGCACCTGTAACTGAGAATGGGAAGCTGAAGACAGCCACAGAGCAGGGCAGGGCATTCCCTGGTCTGTCTTCATCATGCCCTGTCCTCTCCTACACTCATTCACGTGCCAGGCCAGGCCACAGCCTCCTGGGTACACTTCTTGTGTGCAGTAGTGGCTATACCATTGCTGACAGGCCCAGACCCTCTCTGGCCTCACTCTGTAGGATGCATTAAAGGAATCTGGTTTTTCTGCTATGAATTTTCTTCTAGAATGCCAGAGCTTGAGCCCAAGAACAGATCTCAGCTGTCAAGTTCTTTTCAGTCAAGCTGCACATCCCTAAGCCTTCCCAACGAAGGCTCATGTAGGCCCAAGCTTTCTGCCACCAGGGAGCCCCTGATGGATAGAGTCAACAGTGGGGTGTGTGTGAACAGTCTCCAACTTCTAGCCAATGAGGAAAACTCACAACCCACAGCTTGGCACGAGACAGACCCTTAGAGAATTCAAGGTGTGGGGTTCAGTGGGACAGTCATTAAAACAGAGCGTATGCTTCCAGTCTCCATAGTCTTTGCCATGTGTCAGGCCTTGCTCAGTGCTTCCCACACCTCGTTTGTTACACCTGGCTACGCTGCAAGCCAGGGTTCTGACAAGTGAGAGAGGACACGGGGTCGGAGAGCTCGCCCTAATGCCCAGGTCGGCAAGTGCGAACCTAGTAGGTCTGGTTCCTGGGCCTGAGGCCCTGGGACCCAGTGGCTCTATGAGGCAGAGCCGTTGAGACTACTCCCCACGCCCCACCTGGATCCCATTTCTCTGAACGACGGAGGAGCCTGCCTGGGACTCCAGGACCGGTGAGCAGGGGGCGAGGCCCACTTACTTTGTTCCCATACTGCATGACATGGCTGGTGTTGGTGTGGGACTTCACCAAGTGGTACTGCTTGTGGAGCGTCTCTTTGGTCAGATCCTCCTACAGGAAGAAAAGCACAGCAGGCCTTCAAGAACCTACACCCAAGGGCTACATGGTGGCAGGCTGGCCGGCCCCGGCCAGAGGCCTCACCACGTCGGAGTCTTCCATCCAGTTGACACTGTACCAGTCACCCAGGTATGTGCTCCTCTCCTCATCGTAGTAGCAGGCGTACGAGGACTCCCTGGGGTTGGCAGCGGTAGTTGCATACACTACAATGAATTCAAGGTTATCTTTGAATCCAGTTTTGCTCCTGGGGTCCCTCCTTCCCCCTCCCCCCCGTGACATCAAAGCCACTACTGTACTCAGCACAGGGAGGGCATGGCCCTGTCAATTCAGAACAGTAACTCTGTAACTCCTCTCAGAGAATGAGATATGTTCATTCTCTCTCTCCCTCCCTCTCGCTCCCTCTCTTTGGTTTTCCAAGACAGAGTTTCTTTGTGTGGCCCTGGCTGTCCTGGAACTCACTATGTAGACCAGGCTGGCCTTGAACTCACAGAGACCAGCCTACCTCTGCCTCCCAAAAGCTGGGATTAAAGGCGCGCACCACCACAACCTGATTCAAGAACGGTACTTGATGCAGCTATAAGCAAAAATTTGTACACTCAGAACACAAATTAGTGGAATACTACTGACAGGTTTTAATAAATTGGGAAACACGAAGAACATGGGCCCGATTTGGTTTCTAGGAAAGTTAGCACTTATTAAGAAAACACTGGGATGGAGACAGAGTGCAGCAGAGCACTTGCTGAGCACACGTGAGACCCTGAGCCCCATCCCTGGTTAAACTAAAACAATGAAGTCAAGCATGGTAGTGCATGCCTGTGATCCCAGCACTTGGGAGGTAGAGGGAAAATTCGGAGTTCAAAGTCCTCTTCAGCTACATAGCAAGTCCAGGTCAGCCTGGACTACATAAGAGTCCATCTCATAAAAACCACTCAGCCAGGAGGGCCCACACCTTTCATCCCAGCACTCAGGAGGCAGAGGCAGGCGGATCTCTGTGAGTTCGAGGCCAGCCTGTTCTACAGAGTGAGTTCTAGGACAGCCAGAGTTACAACAGAGAGACCCTGTCTCAAAAAAAAAAAAAAAAAAAAAAACAAAACCATTCAGGCAGGACCTTTATATATATGCATCTGAATTTAAGATGTAACTTTTAATGTGCAGGCTGTCATTACCCCCCTGCATCCCAGACAGACACCGACTCAAGGACTAAGTCTCCTGCCTGAGATCAGAGAGGGTAGGTGACCAAATTCACAGTGAAGGAGCAGAGCTGGTCCAGTTTGGGCAGCCACAGTGAAGCCTGCCTGGAAGCTCTTCTTGATACCATTGTTTTTGGTCTTATTTGTTTATTTCTTAGGATCACTTGATTTTTATTTTTTGAGTATGAGTGCTTGCCTGTATGTGTGCCTGGAGCCCTAGGAGACCAGAAGAGGCATCAGTTCCCCTGGAACTGGAGTTCTGCGAGGTTATATGCCTCCATGAAGCTGTTGGGAGCCAAACCCAGGTCTCCTACGAGAGCAGCTAGTGCTCTTAACCATTAACCCAGGTCTCTAGTCTCCCACCGAGTCTTTACTCCCTATGAATTCATGTGGACCAGAAGAAGCTAGATCTGACCATAACTGTGTCCCCCATCGTATCCCAGGCTGCCCTCAGTAGCCCCCCACAGGCCCTACACTTGGTCCCAACCTCAGCCTGGTCAATACCTACCATTGATGTCATCGGGCAGGTGGTTCATCATGGAGCCAGACTCACATGCTTCAATGTAGAACACCATCTGCAAGACACCCGGAATAGGTTAGCTCCCGGCAGGCAGCTGCCACTGGGCTGTCCCTCCTTCCATCCCTGCCCATCATCCTTCACTTCGGATTGGGGGTGGGGGGTGGGGAGGCACTACTGCTGTAAAGAGGCTACTGCCAAAGGTACAGAAGCCAAAAGGGATCATATTTCTTCACTAATGGAATACAGTGATCTGAGTTAGCAGAATGCAGGGAAGACTGGAGCTGGGCAGTGCTGAAGAGATCGGTTCTGGTATCTGATATCCAGATAGCCATGCCGCAAGGGGGCCATCTTTCTGCATTAACGTCTCTCTCACACACACACACACACACACACACACCCTATACGGTATCTACAGAGGGTACAGAGGGGAGAGTGCCAACATGGGCAGAGAATAAGGTAGTGGGTATTCCTCCCCGGTGTCCCAACCCGGGTCAGTCTCAGGAACAGCACTCCTCGCATGTGATCCCCATACCTACAGCGCCTAATTCACAGCCCCTCTCAGTGCCTACTGGATCCAAGCTGGGGCTGAGGCCCACACTCTCGGCTGTGATAAGTTCTCTAGGAGGTCCAGTGAATCCTGGCACACCACTGGTCAAAACTGACCAGTCGGAACCCTTTCCAGGGAGCCTAGCAACCTATCCGAGGGCCAGCTGCACTAGCGTGGGCTGTGGTCCCGCTACCTTCCCCAGGCTCCTCTTTCCCCCACAAGGCGCTCAGGAGCTGATGTTACCTTCTGGTACATTTTGTGTTCATACATGTATTGAATAGTCTTGTTCAGGTCCTTGACATGGAGCTGAAAGGTAAGAGCACAGACGTTCAAACATCCAAGAGAAGCCACTGCAGGAGAAGCCACCAACGCCTTAGAAAGTCCTTTTCCCAGTAGTAGAAGTAACTTCAGTGAGCAATAAAATCTAGAAATGGCATCTCAGCTGTTCCATTCACACACTGAAAGACAGGAGAAGCTTGTCTTTCTCTCAAGCTGAGCGGTGGTGGCACACGCCTTTGATCCCAGCACTTGGGAGGCAGAGGCAGGCAGACCTCTGTGAGTTCGAGGCCAGCCTGGTCTACAGAGTGAGTTTCAGGACAGCCAGAGTTACAACAGAGAAACCCTGTCTAGAAAAAACAAAAAACAGAGAGAGAGAGAGAAGCTTCTCGGTACACAGCTTTGTCCTTGCCATTCAGAGGCTTTTTTCCCAGCTGCCACCCTTCTCCCCAAACCCCCACCACAGCACTGATACCAATCCTGGAGCATCAGAAAACACACACTGTAGGTTTAACCTCAACACACAAGCTTCGTTTCCTATTTTCCTCTATATTTTAAAGAAAGATAAAAACTATCCCTTTTATTTATCTTTAAAGTTAAGAAGGGGGCAGTGAGATGACTCTTCGGGTACAAGAGCTCACTGCCAAGCCTGATGACCTGAGTTCAATCCCCAGGTCCCACAAGACGGAAGGAGAACCGGCTCCCGGAAATCGTCCTCAGACCTCCACGCGTGTGACGTGGTACGCGTGAATGTACGTCCATGCGCACAAAATAAATAAATGCAAAAACCAATTTTTGATGTTAAGAAAAATTGCTAGGGGCATAGCTCAATGGTATAGCACTTGGCTAAAACACACAACAAAAACGACAGTCTCCAGCATCCACACAATGACAACAAAAGCCTACGATCAAAACCGTAAGCAGAACTCACATCGTCACTAGGAAACACCAGGATCCCGGTAGCTCCATGGTCAGTGAAGTAAACGAACACATGGTCCCGGGGACCACTGTCAAGAGAGGACAGAAGAGAGTGAGCCAGGGGAGTCACAGCGGCCCGTTCCGGTGTCTGTGTGTCCATGTCTCCACAAAGTTAAGATGTTTGAGATGGGCATGGTAGCGCGTGCCTTTGATCCCAACACTTGAGGCGGCAGCAGCAGGCAGAGCTCGCATAGCCTGGTCTACATAGGGAGTTCTAAGGCAGCCAGAGCTACATAGTAAGACCCTGCCTCAAAAACACAGAAAGGGAAAAACATACAAGCACGAGCGTGCCCACGTACGTGAACGCACACACACAGGCACACATGCTTTTGACATCGCATAAAAGTATTTCATTAAGGAGATACTAAGCGTAGGGAGGGTCAGTCATGATTAACACATGCTTATAATATAACTCCAGCTAACTCCAGTGGCTGAGTCAGGCTGCAAGTTCAAGAGCAGCCTGGACAATTTAGTGACACCCTATATCCAAAAATAAGTAATGGGGAGTGTCCAGGCAGGCAGTGGTGGTGGGGAGGCTGGCTAGAGGTCATAGCTTAATGGTACATGCATGAAGAAATGGGGGTGGGCCTCATGAGGAACCCTGGATCAACAGGGATATGTGGTACAGAAACAGACCAATCATGCATCCATCAGCCCTGTGCGACCTATCCCGGGTCAGGACAAAGCTGCCCCCTCTAACTTCTCAAAGGTGACAGGAGCAGAAAGCAGTGCCTATTTAAATTCTCTGTATAAGGCTACAGCTCTCTAAGAGTGTGGAACCCATGAAACAGACAGAGGGTACCTCTTCAGGACTTTTCCAGACCCCTTGCCCTTCACGGCTTCTGCATCGCCTCTCAGCACAGCCAGGAAGTTCTCCGGAGTCACATCCTATGAGACATTGGGAGTCAAAGCCCGATACAACTGTTGACTTCCAAGCACGTCTTACAGAATCTGTGACAGGTCCAGGGCACCCAGCTTCAAGCTCAATAACAAACACTCTGACCCAAGGCTGGGATGACATCCCTGGGGTCCCTGGGCCTGCGAACTGTAAAGATGTCATCTTGTTTGGGGTGGCTGAGAACTCATTCCTTCTCAACCACTATGAAGTGGAGACCCTATCCCCAAAGATTCTGCCAGCAAAGGAAGAGAATACGCTCTCAGATGGAAGACAAGAGAAGCAGGAGAGGAGGGCCTCGATTGGCTTCCAGCTTGCTGCCTCAGAGCTGGAGTCCCAAGGCTAGATGTCCCGGGACCTTGGTCATCAAAAGCAGTTCAGAAAACAGAAAGGGAAAAAGCAATCACCCCCAATTCTACCACCCAGATTTTTAAATATGTCCCTGTAGACCTATAAAGAAAGAAATGATCTCTTAAAATGAGATCAACTATATTGCATACATACTAAATTTCCATTCGAATTTAAGAGAAGATAAAATGAAGCAAAACTGAAAGAAATGCTAAGCTTTGGGTCAATTCTTCCTAAGACATCCTTGGGAAGTTAAGAAAAAGAAATTACAAAGACCATAAATGCTAATTTATACAGTATCAATAAACTATACAGTATCAATAAACTATCAGTCAAGAAATTAACCATCTGGGGCAGAATGTATTAGAATATTAATTTTAAAAAAAAACTTATCTTCAGGGAAAATCCTGATACAACTTGTGCTAGGTATGGGCTGAGGAAGCTGATTTTCAAAAAAGAACACAGGTAAGCTGAGACTCAATTACATCACTTGAAAATCAGGTTGTCACTGAAGGAAATATACTGCCATGTCTGACACATGCAAAGACCAGATAGAGCCTAAATATCAACAGACTGTGACCTTTCTGAACACTTCCTTCCTGTTATTTCTCTTCTCTTTGGCTTCCAAAACAGTAGCACATGCCTATGGTCCTCATTACTGGGGAAGAGGATGGCGTGAGTCCAGGAGTTCAAGGCTAGTTTGAGAAAGAGAAAGAAAGAAAGAGAGAGAGAGAGAGAGAGAGAGAGAGAAAGAAAGAAAGGAGGGAGGGAGGGAGGGAGGGAGGGAAAGAAAAGAAGGAAGGAAGGAAGGAAGGAAGGAAGGGAGGAGAGAGATGGAGGGAGGAAGGGGAGGGGAGGGGAGGGGGGGAGGGAGGGAGGAAAGAAAAAATAAAAGAAAAAGAAGAGCAAGAAAGAACCCTGTGTTTCAAAAATCAAAACAAAAACTAAGGCAGAGGGTGTGGCTCTGCGGCAGAACACCTGGCTAGGTTATACGAAAGACACGGGTTCCAGCCCAGCACCATCTCCCAGAGAAAATCTCTCCCCACTCACTTCTCAAGTATAAATCAGGGCCTGGAGGGGGGGGTGGATATTAATGAGCTGTCCCCCAAAGCTGTTGGCTTCAGGTGAAGAGTGCCCTCACCTGTCCAGTGTAGTCCTTTGGGACTCCCTTGTACACATCTGTGCCATTGGGCCGGTTGATCACAACACCTGGAGTAGGGTTGCTGAAAGTTAAAGGACACTGTTAGCACACAAAACATGTCTCCCTTCAAAGCCCGCCACTATATAAACAAAAGACATCTCTGTTCTTGAAGACACTTCCTGTTGCTAGGATAGAGCGATGTATGTGGTTTGGGCAGCTGGGGATCTCAGTCACGCGAAACCAAGCGCTCCTGGTGGGAGCAGAGAGGACAGAGCTCTCATCTTCCAGAAGAGGAAGTGACCTGCAGGTGGCCTACAACCAGTTGGAAATCAGAGCAAGTTGGGGCAAGGTCACGCAAACCGCACTGCTCTCAAAAAAACACCAGACAAAGCAAAACTGAACGCCCAG